>BOPN01000870.1:249470-259470 GCA_017312705.2 Penaeus japonicus | reverse complement strand
AACATCAATGAGCAAAAGGAAGAATAATAGATAAGAGAAAAATATAAACAGTAATAGCGAAAATGAAGAGACTCGAAAGATGAAAAGGATATCAATGATAAATGAGGAAAAGGGGAACGAAAATAAATCAAGATAATAGCCTCTATTTGAGATCTCTCTGGAGAAAGGAATGATCTAAACCTCCTCTTTCTCCTCCTCTTTAAATCTGTCTCTCACACTGAAACTAAGTCGCATATATGAAATAATGAGGAAAGAGGAAGAGAAGGAGGAGGGAGAGGGAGGGAGGGAGAGGGAGGGAGGGAGGGAGGGAGAGAGGGAGAGAGAGAGAGAGAGAGAGAGAGAGAGAGAGAGAGAGAGAGAGAGAGAGAGAGAGAGAGAAACAGAGAGAGAGAGAGAGAGAAACAGAGAGAGAGAAAAGTGATTCAGGATATGAAGCAGAAAAAACAAAGTGTAGGAGCACACAGCAAGTCCTTGTCTAATATTAGATTTATAATAAAGATAACGCAAGATAAAACATTCACTTGATATCAACAATCATATACAATGATAAGTGTAACATAATCCCTGTTTTAAAGACTTATTAGGGACAGACTATTCATAATGATAATTATTATTTTAATGACAATAATGATAATGGTAATGAAAATGATTATTATGATTAAAATAATGGTGATGGTAGTAATAACAATGATTATCATAATGGCAATAATGTTATTGATAATATCTATGACGATGATAATGATAGCAGTTATGATAAGGGGAATAATACTGATAATAATAATGATGACGAAAATGATGATGATATTAAGAGTAATAAGATGATTAAAGTAATAATAATGATCATAATAAGGATAATAAAGAAATAACAATAATGAAAATACCAGAAATGATAATAACAACAATAACAACACTAATAATAATGATAGTAATAAGAATAACTAATAATAATAATAATGATAGTAATAAGAATAACTTTAATGGTAATGACAACAATGCCAATAACAACCATGATAGCAAGAAAAACAAGAGCAAATAAAACAACACAAAATAACAGAAGACATCAGTAAAGCCAAGTGTCGAGTGCCACTACCTGACACTCACGTGGCATCGCCGGGCTGAGAGGTACGAGAGGGAGGGGACGGGGGATGAGAAAGGGGAAAGGGGAGAGGGAGGGGGAGGGCTGGCTGGCAGTCTATCGATCGAAGTCTAATAGACGGGAGAGCGACACACACACGCAGAGAGAGAGAGAGAGAGAGAGAGAGAGAGAGAGAGAGAGAGAGAGAGAGAGAGAGAGAGAGAGAGAGAGAGAGAGAGAGAGAGAGAGAGAGAGAGAGAGAGAGAGAGAGAGAGAAAGAAAGCAAGAGAGAGTGAGAAAGCGAGAGAAAGCAAGAGAGAGTGAGAAAGCAAGAGAGAAAGAGAGAGAGAGAGAAAGAGAGAGAAAGCAAGAGAGAGAGAGAGAAAGCAAGAGAGAGAGAGAGAAGACAAAGGAGCTGGCATTGAGTAGAGCCTTCTTCGGTAAGACTTCGAAAGGAGGTATCGATTCCTCGGAGACGTCGCCTTAAGAAAAATGACACGGGTGCAGAATTGGTCGAAAGTGATCGAAATGGTGCGAGAGTTATAGTGGGAGAACTCTAACACTGAGGGTTTACTTGTAGCATTCATTTGTAGCAATAATTGGGGGTGAGGGGGGGGGGTTGTTAGGTGTGTGTGTGTGTGTTTGGGGTGGGAGGGGTAAGGGGTTAGGCGTGTGTGTGCGTGTGTGTGTGTGGGTGTGTGCGTGTATGTGTGTGTGTGTTTGCGTGTGTGTGTGTTTGTCTGTCGCTTTTTTACTACTTCATTTCTTCAGTTTTCATTTGGTGTGTGCATTTTTTCTTTTTTTTTCGGCTGTAGTTGTGCCAATTACAATACAGCCAATTTGATCATTAATAAAGTTCCTAACGACGTTATCGTTTCCTGTCACCAATTTGCATCAATTCCGCGTTAATTACCTCAAGGATAGTTCAGTCATAAGAGAAATGACTTCCCGTGTCATCCATCAGCATGACATCAATACGATAATGATTCTCACAAAATGTTTCTCCTTTTAAAACGTACCATTAGAGGAACTTTATCATTCCAGTAATGGGTTTTTGATTTGTTCAATTAAAGTAAGAATATGCAAAAGTATTGATATAACACACACACACACACACACACATACACAAACACACACACACAAACACACACATACACACACACACACACATACACATACACACACACACACACACACACACACACACACACACACATATAACTATTGCAGTAACAAATGTTTTCCCTGATAATAACATATCACTATAACATTTCTAGATAACTGATATCATTATTTTCATTATCATTTTACTATCATCATAACCAATATAATTTTGATTATCATTACTATTCTTGTTTTTTAGTTGTTGTGTTTACTATTACTACCATCGCTATTACCATCACTATCACCACTGCTACCATTACTATCTTTATCATTAACGCTGTCAGCATTACTATTTTCATTATCACTTCATTACTGTCATTAGCATTCCTGCAATCATTTCTAATCAATTTAATTGTGTTATTACTCCTACAATCAAGTTTTTTAAGAGATTTTATCCTTCTAATACGTATCAAAAGATAACACATCCCAATTAAAACTAAAAATTGTTAATGCGTGCATGAAGATATGACTCCTTTATCAATTTTACGAAGTAACATCTGTTTTATATCATAGGAGAGAGAGAGAGAGAGAGAGAGAGAGAGAGAGAGAGAGAGAGAGAGAGAGAGAGGGAGATAGAAGGCGAGGCTGAGAAGGAGAAAGGGAGAGGGAGAGAGTGGGAGGTAGGAAGCCAACATTCCTTCGCAAGAGGATGAGCTTTGGTATCCTACCTTCCACTCCCAGTCATTCTTCCTATTCCTTACGTCCTAATATGTCGTGACGTTAAACACATCTGACCCCACTCTCTTTTGACCTAGTTTGACCACCTCTATGGATGGGTCCTTCATGTTCAGGGTGATGTGGGACAATGGTGTGACTACATTTATTTAGAGTTCGGTGCTTCCATTGCCTTCTCGCTGGTACATAGCTTCCACAGTCAAGTCTTCTGCAGTGCTTCCTCATGGCCACCAATGTTTGCTGGGTTCCTTATGGTCCTAGGCTAAACAGTAAAGGATCTCGAAGCAGCGGGAGGCCCTGAAGGCAAAGGTGGTGGTCCTCTGACGTGAAGGACATGCCATGGCTTCGTACCAATTCCTGTCTCTCAGCCCCAGCTTAATGGGGGGGTTTTGGGTATGTCAGTTGACCCTTTTAAGAGAATTACCGACACCGAGACAAATAAATGGAGATGCCCGCTAATAAGGGTGGGCTTAGGGCGACCACCAAGCCATGTTCCGGAAGCAGATAATGGTATTGAGGCTGAAGTGCTCGTTTGGCTTCATGTTTGCTCTATTGATATTTGTAAACTAGATGCGATACATGTTATATGCCAAACTCACTTCCGTGGCAGGTAGCTGTCTTCAACAAGATATCCACATTGTATTGGGGGACTTCTATGTGATATCTGCCTGTGATTGAGCTTGCAACGAGATGTACCCCCTTTACCTGATTCATAGCATATCAGGAACTGTTGAACTCAAATCCCTTCCACAGACGACTGTTAATATGCAGCAATAAGATCTTGTTGTGGTGCAGGTGCATTGAGCTATGTGTTTTGAGCAGCTTTTTTTCAGATTGATCCACCGACAATAAGCATAAACATGGATAGTTGTGGGCGATCTCTACTGTATGCTCTATTTGTAGCACCGGAGCTAAACTGCCAAAGGGGATTGCATGATGTCTCGGCTGCCATTTGGTAGTTTGGCACTATTCCCTGGACATGGGACACGGTCATCCCTCTCTGGATGGAAAAGGGGATTGCTTAAACTAAGTGACCATATCTTTATAGCTCAGCTCATCGTAGACTTTTGTCATTAATCATAAAGATTATAGGATTATGAGCAAGCCAAAATAATGGTACTGAAAATCTTGTAAGTGGGAACATGTTTAGCTTCTCTCGTGTGACTGCAGAAATAAGGCAAGGCTGTGTCTTTACACCAAAGCTTTCTTTAATGCCTGTTACTTGCAAAATCCAGGACTACTGGTAGCTCAGGCTATAAAGACTTGCCTGCGGATCATCCTAACCTTCAGGTTGATTCCACCAGAGACAACTCTGAGTTGAGGAGACCCATGGGAGGTCATGGCTTGTACAACTCAATCAAATATGTCATTAGGATGTAGGGAAGGACCGAGCCTCTGGTTGTCGGCTCGTGGCTCGTGGCTGGAACCAGAGGGTGAATGTGCAATGCGCCATATTCGTAGTCAGTCCTATTATTTGATTGATTAATACTACTATCATTTTAATCATTATAATCATTAATATTAATATTCGTTAATGCTGGCTGACAGGAAATCAACTTTCATGATCCACTTTCATATAAAATTATATGGTATTTATAAAAAAAAATCTTTGAGTTAGAGACATTGTTATACAATTGGTACATTTTCCGTAACTAAATGTGAAATATTCCGATGCAATTAACCTAGAAGCATTTTTATGTTCACTACATGTTTTCAATATATATTTAAGTAAGAATCACTGGGCCGGAAAACCCGTGCTGTTTTGTGTTCTCCATTTTATTTTGCACCAGGTCATTGCAAATATTCACTGTGAACTAAAAGCAAAGCATCACTATAAAAGTTCTGAAAATGACAAAATATTAAAGTTTTACATAATAGTTTTTTGAGGTTTGAACAAAAAGCAATAGTCACACTTCTTGTGCTGTCTATTCATTCTCATTCATACCTTGTTCTTCAGAGCCCGGCTCAGGAGATCTAGGGCACAATTGAGAACAATGTTGCTGGGCCCAGGTTCCAGTTCATTATAGATTTTATCTCTATGGGAGAATGGAAAGCAGTCAAAATGTGCGCTTAAAAATGCATGCAAGTTAATAGACTACACTCTTTCGCGGGGCCCAATTGGAAGCGCTTGGTCCAATGGGCTTAAGGCCGACCCTGCCCCCTAATAAAGGAAGTTGATTGTAATGCAGCCTTATGTATCTACATTACTTTTATACTCCACTGTCTCCAGTATATATTAGAATGTGAGATGTATTTTGACAAAAATGACGCAAGGTAAAAGTTTAAAATATCTGATATTTCAAATCAGACTCATTAATCAGTAAGACATAGTCCAAGACCCAGTGAGATTTTGAGATTTAACATTATTCATCCTATATATAATCCAAGAGCCAGTTTTGATAGTCAGATAGAAATAACTCTTTCATCAAAAACATAATAATATAACCTTTTAATGCAACAAAATTCAGGACCAACTTATCTAAGACAAGCAATATGATGATAATTCAACTTCATTCATTTCATGAATATATAGATGGCTCAGTTTTACATCACGAACGAACTTCCTTCCGCGTGGACAGGGCCTTTAATTTGGCAGGTGGAGGCCATTACCCCGACTGGAGGCCCTTCCGAACTCGGAACGTAGCCAGTCGGGACTCGAACCCGCGCACTTAGAGACCCTCTTACCCACTACACCACAGCATCCCCTTAATCTGATTCATGAATGATGTAACATAAGCACTCACTGGTATAATAAAAATGATAATGTGATGATTCTACATAATTTATCTCGCATAAAATACATCATGATCCAAGGCCCAGTTTTAATGATCTAAGGAAAAGTAATATGATAATACTCCAATTTTATTCATTTCCTATACAGTTATGATAATTTTATACGCAACGTTTTCCAGAACAAGTTCTACGGTAACCTTGCAATACGTTGGCAAATAATAGTTCGATCCAGCAGATGCACAGGATAGCACGTTCGGAAAGCTTGTGGTGGGGTGAAGGGTTGGGGATAAGGAAAGGGGAGGGTGGTAAGGGCTGTGGAAATAGAGGAGGAGGAGGAGGGGGAGCTGTGGAAATAGAGGAGGAGGAAGAGGAGGGGCTGTGGACATAGAGGAGGAGGAGGGGCTGTGGAAATAGAGGAGGAGGAAGAGGAGGGGCTGTGGACATAGAGGAGGAGGAGGGGCTGTGGAAATAGAGGAGGGGGAGCTGTGGAAATAGAGGAGGGGGAGCTGTGGAAATAGAGGAGGAGGAGCTGTGGATATAGAGGAGGAGGAGGAGGGGGAGCTATGGAAATAGAGGAGGAGGAGGAGGAGGAGGGGCTGTGGAAATAGAGGAGGAAGAGGGTCTTATAGAAAGCGGAGAGGATTAGTTGTAGAAAAGGGAGAGTCATAAGGTGAGTAGAAAGGGGGTTGGAGAGGGGTTTGTAGAAAGGGCAATGGGGAAAGGAGGGAGTCATGGTTTTCAGAAGAAGTGGAGAAGTATGAAGCAATAGAAATAAGGGAGGGGCAGAAGATTGGAGAAAGAACAGACGTGTTGTAAAACGAGACAAGGAGTGGTGTTTGTAGAGAGGAGAGAAGGTTAGAAGGTTATAACGACATAGAAGGGGTAGAAAGATATAGAAAATCCTTCCCATACCCTCACTGTGTGCTACATAAACACACGACAAACATCCACACATGAAAATACGCGAGCGTTTTCATAGTCCTGTACATGATGGAATGGAATGATTAGTACACGGCAGGAATTCCAAACCTGATATTATAAAAAGATAGGCGTTTAATAAAGGCCTGAAACGGACTTTTGTAAAGATATTACCTTTTTATGGAAAAAAAACAGATACCTATTTCATAGGCTTAGCTTTTAAGAGCGAATGAACACTGCCTTCAACTCAAAGCAAAACCAACATGGAATTATTATTACTGTTATAGTATTGCTACTTTTGCCCTAATTATCAATTTATTATCGTTATTATTGTAATTGTCATCATTATTTTCTAATACTAATATCATGGCAATCATATTTATTGTTTAGATTATTATTTAGATTATTATTATTACTATTATCATTTTTATTATCATAAACATTTACTGTTGTCTTGATTAATATTACAATTTGTACTATTACAATTACCAATAATATACCTCCTTTCTATATAATTTTATCACGACTATCACTATTATTATTTTGACTGATCTTTGCCCTTACCTTCTTGTGAGAGCAGTATCTATGCTTTCGAGATAGTGAATCAACTCTCGCATATAGCTGCTTTCAAGATGGCGACTCCTCCTGAGCCAATCTGTCACTACAGCCACATATTCCTCCGCGATCATGTGAACTACTTGGCGTCGCGGAAGTCAACACAGACTGGCCTGGGGTTAACTTCTATGCCAAGATGGGAGTAATGCCCGTCATTTGCAGGTTGCTCTGGAATAGATCCAGCGAAAGTAGACAGTGCAGCCTATTTGTTTTCTCTCATCTTCATTTTTTTTCCATCTTTCATTCCGTTTCTTCTGTCATGTTGTTCCCTCCCATTGTTTCCACGTGGTTGTAATTCCATATCGGGAGAGAGTGACGCTTCATCCTTTCCGAGCCTTCCGTTCCCGAGTCCTCCGTGTATCACGCAACTATTCTCATTAAAAACAATTTGCATGTCTGTCTAATTGTTGTGTGCAATTGCATGCGCGAAGGAGGTGGTTTAATTGTGGCGAGTGACAGCAAGAAGAGTGAAAGAGAGAGAGAAGGGAAAATGGGAGACAGTGAGTGTGAGAAGCAGAGAGAGAGTGAGAGAGAGTGAGAAAGAGAATGTGTGTTTTGTGAGTATGAAAGAGAGATAAATTAAGAAACAAACATAAAAACGAAGGAAACGTTAGACGAAATAAAACACACTTACGGAAATCCATCACGAGCCAAAGTAAATCACCCACACGCCAATCAAAGACAAGGTTAACCAAAGGGAGCAAGTGAGCGCAAGTGAACGGGCGCAAGAAACAACGGAGTCTGTGTGTGAGCCCGGCATTAAGTTGTCAGGACTGGGTACGTCCGTAAGTGGTTATCCGCCTCCTTGGAAGAAATTGCACACCGCTTAAAGGAGCCACTGTTCCCGTGCTAAGAGACGACCCGCAGTAGCAAACCCGCCATTTCCACTTATTCTATAATGAAGTGGAGTACATTACTTTCAGTACGTTAGACCTTTTTGGTAATAGCTGTTCAGGTATTATACGTGTATTTATGTCTGTTCGTTTAAGTATGTGTGTGTGTGCGTAGGCATGTACACACACACACACACACACACACACACACACACACACATATATATATATATATATATATATATATATATATATATATATATATATATATCTCTCTCTATCTCTATCTCTCTCTCTCTATATATATATACATATATATATGTATATATATATATATATATATATGTATATATATACATATATATGAATATATTTATATATATATATACATATATATATTGTTGTTTCGTCTTAAGGTAATTTGTCATTTTTGTTGTAAGTGGCAAGGTTTAATGGCTTAATAAATCAGTGTTATTGTACTAAAGTTCATCAAATGCTAGGAATGAGAATAAGTAATTGCTTCTAGGTGGCCGTTTATGAATCATGGAAATTCTTATAAAGAGGAGCTTGCTTTGATATGCATAAACATGTTCTTTAATGCCATTCAACAAAGGGTATTTCATATTGTAATTAAATGGACTACTTCATCTAATTAACCCATTAAAAATAATGTATTGTGAAGTGTCTCCATCCGTTGATGACGTCAGAAAGAGTCATTTATTCTACGTCCAGCTGTGATGATTTTATACACAACAGCCTCTTTTTTATTCCATATAATTTTTGAAGAATGAAAAGAATGACTTAAAAGCTGGAGATAATTAAATTAATGTATTATATTAAGCAAAGTAATTTACAGAATGTATGATAATTATGAACATTATTTCCTTGACATTCATCACAGTTGTAATGGTTTGACCAGAATCATATATTATGACTCAACTTCATTTATTTCATAAACAATACAACATATTTTTTAAAATCCAGTTTTAACGGTCAAATCAAAAACTTCATGTCAATAATCCACACGACTCATCCAGCACGAGACACAACACAACCAAACAACCCACTTTTGATCAAAAGTAACACAACCAACAATGCAACTTTTATTCATCTCATACACACCTTCGATCATTTTTCAGCCTGTGTTTTCCACGGCATGTCAACACGTCCGCAAACAAGACCCACGCTAACCCCATAATTCTTAGGCAAATGATGGGGCTATCCACCAGATGCAGAGGACGGCACGAGCAAAAGGCGTCGGGTGGGGGAAGAGGGTAGGGGGTTGGAGAAAGAGGGGAAAGAGGGTTGTGAAAAAAGAGGGAGAGGGTTGGAGAAGGAGGGAGAAGAGGAGAGGGGAGAGGGTTGGAAAAAAGGGGAGAGATAGTTGTGAAAAAGAGGGAGAGGGGAGAGGGTTGGAGAAAGAGGGGAGAGACAGTTGTGAAAAAGAGGGAGAGGGAACGGTTGTGAGAAGAGGAAAGGGGAGAGGGCTGGGGAAAGAGGGGAGAGATAGTTGTGAAAAAAGGAGAGGGAGCGGTTGTGAGAAGGGGAGAGGGGAGAGGGTTGGAGAAAGAGGGGAGAGACAGTTGTGAAAAAGAGGGAGAGGGAGCGGTTGGGAGAAGAGGAAAGGGGAGAGGGCTGGAGAAAGAGAGGAGGGACAGTTGTGAAAAAAAGAGGAAGAGGGAGCGGTTGGGAGAAGAGGAGAGGGAAGAGGGTTTGTAGAAAGAGGGGAAAGGAGTAAAGGGTGTAGATAAGGGGCATTGATAGGGGGGAGGAAAAGGGAAAAGTTACGACTGCAGGAAATGAGAGAGAGGCGGGAATGAATGAATGTGACAAGAAGGCTGCGCGTGTGAATAGGTTGATGAGGAAATCCTACCCAAATCCTCCTTTGGTGCGGCTGCTATCATCTTTTCCGTTATCAATTTCCTCCTCCTATTCATATTCTATCAACTATCGATTTTATCATTATTGTCTTGATTGATATATGTTA
>BOPN01000870.1:236970-239470 GCA_017312705.2 Penaeus japonicus | reverse complement strand
TCATCCCGAGGATAGCGAGTACGAAAACAAGGATAAAGACGAAGCTGGAAAACATTGGCACATAAGTAGCGACAGACAAGGACGTCCACTTCTTAGAACCGTTCTTGTTCGTACAAAAAGAAGCGAGGAAGTGCCCCCCACCCCTGCTTAGGGGGAAGGCTCAACTTCCGCTGAAATTGGGAATTTGAGAAGGTGCTAAATAAGGTGGGAATTTAACAACAAATAATAATGTAGGCATAAGAAATCACTGAAAGAGCGTCCTACTAAGACCAGATGGTATGCTGAAGTAGTTCAGTGATGCTTGCAAGGATGTTTTAAAAAGATTTGTGCCTCAAAATAAAAAGATAAAAAATACGAAACAAAAATATCATACCAAGAGATCGAAGAGTACCATTAAGAAACAAGAAGAATAGAACAAAGAAACTAAACGTGGCAACAGATCTTGTCAAACAGGAAAGAATTAATACAGAGATTAAATAAATAGAAGACAGATTAAAAAATCTATAACTAACAAAATAATATTGAAGAAAAAAAGAGCAGTTGAAACAATTAAAAACAATATATAATACTTATCTTATGCAAACAACAAATTAAAGAGAAGATCAGAAATTGGGTCTCTTGAGAATAATGGTGCTTTGGTAACTGATTCAAAGGAAATGGCTGAAATACTCAAAATGTAATATGAAAAGGTTTTATTGTTCCTAGAATAAGAAAAAAAATAATATCAGATCCTAAACATTTCAAAATTATTAACAAAACTGAATGTCTCACTTTCAGTGAAAGTTATATCCTTGAGGCAATCAAAGATATAGCAGCTGGACCACCTGAAATTCCAGCAATCTTTAGAAAAAAAAAAAAAATGCAAAGAAAACGTAACAAAACCATTGGTAACCATTTGGAGGAAATACTTGAACACCGGGAATATCCCCAGTATACTGAAAGAAGATAACATAATCCCTATATATATAAAGGTGGAAATAAAGATCATGAGAAAAAGACTATAGACCAGTGACATTAACATCTCACTTAATAAACAATTTTGAAAGTTTTTAAATGTAAAAACCAAATTCTAACACACTGCGAATACATATTAAGGGATATGATATATAATATACTTAGATTTCACAAAATCTTTCGACAAAATAGATCACGGAATTTTAATTCATAAAATTAAGGACCTTAGAATCAGCGGAAAAGTGGAAAGATGGATACAAAATTTCCTAACAAAACGCACGCAAAAGATAAATGCATTTTTCTGAAATGAATCAAATGTATGATGTGGGTTGCCACAGGGGTCCGTTCTGGGGCCTCTGTTGTTCCTGATTATAATTGGTGATATTGACAAAGGTATTAAACAGTCAAGAGTAGCATTTACAGGTGATACAAGGATAAGTACATCAATATATTTATCACATATGAAAGACAAACTAAATGAGGATCTACATACCATCTGTAATTTAGCAAAGAAAACAAAAAAATCACTAAAGATAATTTTGAAATTATTTGAAATTGTCAAAATGGTTGAGGGAAAAATAGTAACAAAAATAGGACCTCATATGAGCAATGACATGAATTTCAGTCATCATATAGAGCATAAAAGGAAACATAAGTAAATGGGTGATGAGGACTTTTAAAACAAGGGATCCATAACACCTTCAACCACTATGGAAAACATTAGTGATTCTAAAATTGGAATACTAATGCTAAGTATGGAATCAAAGTCTTACAAAATATGTAATATTACTAGAACAGGTTCAAAGACATGATAGTCTTAACTACTGAGAGAAACTAAAAAAATGAGACTATTCTCTTTACCACGACGGAGAGAAAGATACTTTGTTATATGTGTATGAAAAATCATTGAAAATATATCACCAAGTCCAAGAGATGTAGAAGAAGAGGAAATTAAAGTAAGACATTCACCCAGACAGGAAAGAAATAGGATAAGTGCTCAAACATCACTGTTAAGAAAAATATAGAATCAAAGTTTCCTAAGAGATGGCTCTAAGCTATTTAACAGTGTGCCGAAGGATATTAGACATCTAACCCAGTGCACTGTGAGAGTGTTATAAAAAATAGATTAGATGGCTGGCTAAATTCAGTACCAGATGAAAAACCGAGTAGGAGTGAAGTGGCGAGAGCTGAATTAAATTCCAACACTCATCAAGTTCAGTTTCATGCAACTGACAAAAGGCGGCCACTAACGCGTCTCATGCTAAGAATACACCAAGTAAATGTGTATGTATGTATATCTGTCTGTTTCTTTATCCGTTTCATGAAATCAAGTATGATGGACAATCAACGGATTTTCATTTCCTTCTCTTTGTCTCTTTTCTCTTTCTTATTTCTTTATCTTTTTTCATATGAAGGGATTACGAGATTTACATATGTTACAAAGGAAAAGGAGAAAAAAAATGTGTTAAATAAGGAATAAGCAAGATTAAAGAAGGATTAGAAAGCGGAAGAAGAATCAGGAGTGGAAGGAAAGAATAAAAAACAG
>BOPN01000870.1:226970-229470 GCA_017312705.2 Penaeus japonicus | reverse complement strand
TCGTTACGGTGTTTACCACTGGAGGTCCCTTTTGTATTTTGCTGTTTTTTTGAGTTTGTAGACTGGCTGCTGTAATCGTTATGAAGTGTAGTGGATTTAATGTGTTGTTTGTAGGATTTTCACTTTTCTTGTTTGATCTGTGATACGTGTGTGTGTGTGTGTGTGTGTGTGTGTGTGTATCTAAATACTTATGATTATTGTTTATCACATACTAATTTGTTTCTCGTGCATATCTTAATGTACATTAACCTCATCTCCCATTTTATGCATGTGGAAATTTTATGTACCGTTCATATATTTTTCCTTTCATTTTGTAATCATTACTGAATATATATCATTATTTTACTAAGATCTTTGTAGAAAGTGTATCTCATAAGATCATTATTCTTGATCTGCAGTTTTTCCTTTTTTATTTATTTATTTATTTATTTATTTATTTATCTTCCTTTTTTAGCCTTAGAATTCATCAGAAAACGTGTCAATAAATATCTAGTCATTAACATTCTCGGGTTATCGTTAGCAATGATCGATCGACTCATGATATATATTTTACATACTATTAGGGAAAGCTTAATGGCATACTAAAGTCTGATATATTGTTATCATCTTCATTAGACTTGTGAGGGTTTTTTTTTACAATAAATTGGATCGTTTTCAAAATAGTGAGACACATGTGTAGATGTGATTTATTATATATATATATATATATATATATATATATATATATATATATATATATATATATATATATATATGTGTGTGTGTGTGTGTGTTCGTGTGCGTGTGCGTGTGTGTGTGTATGTGTGTGTGTGTGTGTGTGTGTGTGTGTGTGCATATGTAAGAGGAAAACGTGTTATGAAAAATATATGCATGGTTTTCAATATTTCTTATACCAAATTAAACTCTTACTAATTAGTTGAAATTTGCCAGAGCAATATCTAAATTTTGTCATGCCACTGAACCCCCTATCACAGCAACAGGAATTCCGCTCGAATTGAAGCAAGAACAGATATAAAATTTATGGCGAATTTTGAGTGGTGACGTCAGAAGTGCCTTGTGTAAAGGTTACGGGGTTCAATCCCATAAAGAAATAGACAATATACATTTTTTTTTTTTTTTTTTTTTTTTTTTTTTTTTTTTTTTAAGACGGACACAATGATGTTGAAAAAGACACCCGTCGTAACAGACCATCAACATGAAAAGATGAAGAAGACCAACGAAAATATGAATAATAGCAAACACCCGAAACACCTCAGCTGGTTCAGTTTACACAATTCTCACTGGATATTCACAATTCATCAAACTCTTCGCTTTGTGTACCGGAATAGTGAATGAAACATATTTTTATCCGTGTTATCGTGAAGACAACCATACAATCACAGATCTCTAGGGATGCTAAAGGTATTTTGCTTTTAGACCTTCCACAGAGCCAAAGAAAGCTAACATCTACTTAATTAAGAAAATATTAGCTAGAGATTTAAAAGAAAAACAAAAATCTCGGGGGGAAAAAAATCCACGGAGACAATGCTCTTGCGTATTCCTCACTTCAGACAAGGTGGCTTATGTCAGAGTTTTAATGGTATAGTTCTGATTTTGTTTCATCTGTTTCCTTTTTTTTCGTCTTTTTAGGGGAGTTAGAGGGGGTTAGAGGGGTTGCTCAGCTCTTTTGAGAAGGACTCAAGACTTGGGATCATCGCTAACGAAAGTATTTTGAACTGGATGGAGCTTATGTTGTATTTCATTCCATAGTTCCACGAACTTTTTTTGTCCCCTAGTGTGTTTGTTTGTTTGTGTGTGTGTGTGTTTGTCTGTGTGTGTGTGTGTGTGTGTGTTTGTCTGTGTGTGTGTGTTTGTCTGTGTGTGTGTTTGTGTGTTATGTGTGTGTGTGCGTGTTTATGTGTGTGTGTGAATGTGTGTGTATGTGCGTGTTTATGTTTGTGTGTGTGTGTACGTGTGCATTAAGTGAAAAATCGGATAAAAAAAAGTTCTGGTCAAAACGTACCAGTTACTTCTATTAGGCACTGATCCGTATCAAATTGAATTGATCCAGAGGAGCAAAAACTAGCGCTGCGCTTTGCACTAGACGTAACCGAGAGACAAATATTGAAAACATATCCACATTTTATTATTATATTATTTTTTCTATTGATCTCACTGAGACCAGAGCAAAACTGCCGTGAATTTTGAATCAGTGGAAAATGCCACACTGATTCAGCATTGATCGGAGTGAGTTCCCGAAGCTCTATTTAATTAATGATACGTCAGCAAAGGTGCAGGGAATGGCTTGGCTCCCACTATGCAACAGCCAAATAAAGAACAGGTCCCACGCCCTCAGGTGTCACTAGATCTCAACGAACTAAATTATAGTCTTAAGGGACTGTTTTTGTGTGTAGAATTGTGGATCCACTTTTCTTTAGATACAACTATGGTTATACTGTTGCAGTCCCTGTCTCTCTCTCTCTCTCTCTTTCTCTTCTCTCTCTCTCTCTGTCTCTCTCTC
>BOPN01000870.1:214470-216970 GCA_017312705.2 Penaeus japonicus | reverse complement strand
CTCTCATCTCCCACTTCCTTCTTGTCTTTCACTTCCCTCTCATCTCCCACTTCCCTCTTGTCTCCCACTTCCCTCTCGTCTCCCACTTCCCTCTCATCTCCCACTTCCCTCTCATCTCCCACTTCCCTCTCATCTCCCACTTCCCTCTCATCTCCCACTTCCCTCTCATCTCCCACTTCCCTCTTGTCTCCCACTTCCCTCTCGTCTCCCACTTCCCTCTCATCTCCCACTTCCCTCTCATCTCCCACTTCCCTCTCATCTCCCACTTCCCTCTTGTCTCCCACTTCCCTCTCATCTCCCACTTCCCTCTCATCTCCCACTTCCCTCTCATCTCCCACTTCCCTCTCGTCTCCCACTTCCCTCTCATCTCCCACTTCCCTCTCGTCTCCCACTTCCCTCTCGTCTCCCACTTCCCTCTCATCTCCCACTTCCCTCTCATCTCCCACTTCCCTCTCATCTCCCACTTCCCTCTCGTCTCCCACTTCCCTCTCATCTCCCACTTCCCTCTCGTCTCCCACTTCCCCCTCTCGTCTCCCCCACTCTCTCTCGTCTCCTCCCACTTCCCTCTCCTCATCTCCCACTTCCCTCTCATCTCCCACTTCCCTCTCATCTCCCACTTCCCTCTCATCTCCCTCTTCCCTCTCATCTCCCACTTCCCTCTCATCTCCCACTTCCCCTCTCATCTTCCACTTCCCTCTCATCTCCCACTTCCCTCTCATCTCCCTCTCTTCCTCTCATCTCCCACTCTCTCTCTCATCTCCACTCTCTCATCTCCCACTTCCCTCTCCGTCTCCCACTTCCCTTTCGTCTCCCCACTTCCCTCTCGTCTCCCACTTCCCTCTCATCTCCCACTTCCCTCTCGTCTCCCACTTCCCTCTCATCTCCCACTTCCCTCTCATCTCCCACTTCCCTCTCGTCTCCCACTTCCCTCTCATCTCCCACTTCCCTCTCATCTCCCACTTCCCTCTCGTCTCCCACTTCCCTCTCATCTCCCACTTCCCTCTCATCTCCCACTTCCCTCTCGTCTCCCACTTCCCTCTCATCTCCCACTTCCCTCTCATCTCCCACCTCCCTCTTGTCTCCCACTCCCCTCTCATCTCCCACTTCCCTCTCATCTCCCACTTCCCTCTCATCTCCCACTTCCCTCTCATCTCCCACTTCCCTCTCGTCTCCCACTTACCTCTCATCTCCCACTTCCTTCTCATCTCCCCCTTCCCTCTTGTCTCTCACCCACTCGAGATCCGTTCTCAGTAGACTCTCTCCTTACCTTCTCTGAAATTTCCTCCTCCTCCCTCTCCCTCTTCCCCCTTTCCACTCCGCCTTCCCCCTTCCCGCGTCCTTTCCTGTCCCCTTGCCCTTCCCCCTTCCCCCTCCTCCTTTCCCCTTTCCCTTTCCCTTTCCCTTTCTCTTTTCCTTTCCCTTTCCCTTCCCCTCTCCCTTCCCTTTCCCTTTCCCTTTCCCTTCCCCTTCCCCTTTCCCTTTCCCTTCCCCTTCCCCTTCCCCTTCCCCTTCCCCTTCCTTTCCCCTCCCACTCCCCCTTCCTTTTCCCTTTCCCTTTCCCTTTCCCTTTCCCTCCCCCTTCCCTTTCCCTTTCCCTTCCCCTTCCCTTTCCCCTTCCCTTTCCCCTTCCCTTCCCCTCCCCCTCCCCCTTTCCCTTTCCCTTTCTCTTTCCCTACCCCTTCCCTTTCCCTTTCTCTCCCCCTTTCCCTCCCCCTTCCCCTCCCCCTTCCCCTCCCCCTCCCCCTCCGCCTTCCCCCTTCCCGCGTCCTCTCCTCTCCCCTTGCTCCTTGTATACCGGTTGCCTACGGTTTTATAAGATGTATAGAGGGGAAGTGTGCCATGACAGTCATAGCGCAGGAGGCATGGCGCATAGGCCTAAAATATTCCTCTAGACTTTAGGGGTATATATCATTCATAATCCTTGAATTTATAAAAGATTATATGATTTTGTTTTTTTCTGTTTCAGGCATCGAACGCCTTGTGCTAAATGTTGATTTTTTTTAGCTCTTTTTTTTTTCTTTACATACTTTTAGTCCCTAATATAATTGGATATTATATAACAGCCTTTGATCAAATTCGACTTAACAACAACATATAGTATAAGAAATAACAAGCCACGGTAACAGAGACTAATCAAAACGCAATACAATATACAATAATGGATACTGCACGAGAACTTCGACCGGCGATCACAATAGTGCACTGTATCATCTATTGATTGATAAGTCACAATAGCCAATAGATAAATATAAAAAGATAAAAAATCTCTGAAGCATCACCTTGTATGCCAGCCATAAGAATGGTACACTACACATGTCTTTCTTTTTCTTTTTCTTTTCTTTTTTTTTTTTTTTTTTTCCTTTTTTTGTAAGTTGGCGTCTGAGGAGATGCCGGATTTTCGAAGTGGTAGTTGTTGATGGCTTTTCTCAGTGGCTCGTAACAATACGCTACCGTTGTTACATGGTACCTTTTGAGTTGTTGCATGGTATTTTTTGATTTT
>BOPN01000870.1:206970-211970 GCA_017312705.2 Penaeus japonicus | reverse complement strand
AAGGGAGAGGGCGTAAGAAAGGGGGCGAGGAGGCGAAGGGAGAGGGCGATAAAGGGGGGCGAGGAGGGCGAAGGGGAGACGCCGATAAAGGGGGCGAGGAGGCGAAGGGAGAGGGATGATAAAGGGGGCGAGGAGGGGCGAAGGGAGAGGGCGATAAAGGGGGCGAGGAGGCGAAGGGAGAGTGGCGATAAAGGAGACGAGGAAGAAGGGGAGAGGGCGATAAAGGGGGGCGAGGAGGCGAAGGGAGAGGGCGATAAAGGGGGGCGAGGAGGCGAAGGGAGAGGGCGACAAAGGGGGACGAGGAGGCGAAGGGAGAGGGCGATAAAGGGGGGAGAGGAGGCGAAGGGAGAGGGCGATAAAGGGGGGCGAGGAGGCGAAGGGAGACGCCGATAAAGGGGGGAGAGGAGGCGAAGGGAGAGGGAAGATAAAGGGGGGCGAGGAGGCGAAGGGAGAGGGCGATAAAGGGGGGCGAGGAGGCGAAGGGAGAGGGCGATAAAGGGAGACGAGGAGGCGAAGGGAGAGGGCGATAAAGGGGGGCGAGGAGGCGAAGGGAGAGGGCGATGGGCGCGAGGAGGCGAAGGGAGAGGGCGATAAAGGGAGACGAGGAGGCGAAGGAGAGGGCGATAAAGGGGGACGAGGAGGGCGAAGGGAGAGGGCGATAAAGGGGGAAGATGAGGCGAAGGGAGAGGGCGATAAAGCAAGGGAGGAGGCGAAGGGAGAGGGCGATAAAGGGGGGCGAGGAGGCGAAGGGAGAGGGCGATAAAGGGGGGGCGAGGAGTGGCGAAGGGAGAGGGCGATTAAGGGGGGGCGAGGAGGCGAAGGGAGAGGGGGATAAAGGGGGCGAGGAGGCGAAGGGAGAGGGCGATTAAGGGGGCGAGGAGGCGAAGGGAGAGGGCGATAAAGGGGGGCGAGGAGGCGAAGGGAGAGGGGCGATTAAAAGGGACGAGGAGGCGAAGGGAGAGGGCGATTAAAAGGGACGAGGAGGCGAAGGGAGAGGGCGATAAAGGGGGGCGAGGAGGCGAAGGGAGAGGGCGATAAAGGGGGGCGAGGAGGCGAAGGGAGAGGGCGGGTTAAGGGGGGCGAGGAGGCGAAGGGAGAGGGCGATTAAGGGGGCGAGGAGGCTAAGGGAGAGGGCGATAAAGGGGGGCGAGGAGGCGAAGGGAGAGGGCGATAAAGGGGGGCGAGGAGGCGAAGGGAGAGGGCGATTAAGGGGGCGAGGAGGCGAAGGAGAGGGCGATAAAGGGGGGACGAGGAGTCGAAGGGAGAGGGCGATAAAGGGGGGCGAGGAGGCGAAGGGAGTAGGGCGATTAAAAGGGACGAGGAGGCGAAGGGAGAGGGCGATAAAGGGGGGCGAGGAGGCGAAGGGAGAGGGCGATAAAGGGGGGCGAGGAGGCGAAGGGAGAGGGCGATAAAGGGGGGCGAGGAGGCGAAGGGAGAGGGCGATAAAGGGGGGCGAGGAGGCGAAGGGAGAGGGCGATTAAGGGGGACGAGGAGGCGAAGGGAGAGGGCGATAAAGGGGGGCGAGGAGGCGAAGGGAGAGGGCGATAAAGGGGGGCGAGGAGGCGAAGGGAGAGGGCGATAAAGGGGGGCGAGGAGGCGAAGGGAGGCGAAGGGAGAGGGCGATAAAGGGGGGCGAGGAGGCGAAGGGAGAGGGCGATAAAGGGGGGCGAGGAGGCGAAGGGGAGGCGAAGGAGAGGGCGATAAAGGGGGGCGAGGAGGCGAAGGGAGTGCGGGCGATAAAGGGGGGCGAGGAGGCGAAGGGAGAGGGCGATAAAGGGGGGCGAGGAGGCGAAGGGAGAGGGCGATAAAGGGGGGCGAGGAGGCGAAGGGAGAGGGCGATATGGGCGAGGAGGCGGGGGGAGAGGGCGATAAAGGGGGGCGAGGGAGGCGAAGGGAGAGGGCGATGTAAAGGGGGCGAAGAGGCGAAGGGAGAGGGCGATAAAGGGGGGCGAGGAGGCGAAGGGAGAGGGCGATAAAGGGGGGCGAGGAGGCGAAGGGAGAGGGCGATTAAGGGGGACGAGGAGGCGAAGGGAGAGAGGGCGATAAGCAAGGAGGGAGGCGAAGGAGAGGGGCGATAAAAGGGGGCGAGGAGGCGAAGGGAGAGGGCGATAGAGGGGGGCGAGGAGGCGAAGGAGGGCGATAAAGGGGGCGAGGAGGCGAAGGGGAGAGGGCGCGATAAAGGGGCGAGGAGGCGAAGGGAGAGGGCGATAAAGGGGGGCGAGGAGGCGAAGGGAGAGGGCGATGGAAGGGGGGCGAGGAGGCGAAGGGAGAGGGCGATAAAGGGGGGCGAGGAGGCGAAGGAGAGTAGCGATAAAGGGGGAAGATGAGGCGAAGGGAGAGGGCGATAAAGGGGGGGCGAGGGAGGCGAAGGGAGAGGCAGATATAAAGGGGGACGAGGAGGCGAAGGGAGAGGGCGATAAAGGGGGGCGAGGAGGCGAAGGGAGAGGGCGATAAAGGGGGGCGAGGAGGCGAAGGGAGAGGGCGATAAAGGGGGGCGAGGAGGCGAAGGGAGAGGGCGATAAAGGGGGCGAGCAGGCGAAGGGAGAGGGTTGATAAAGGGGGCGAGGAGGCGAAGGGAGAGGGCGATAAAGGGGGGCGAGGAGGCGAAGGGAGGCGAAGGGAGAGGGCGATAAAGGGGGGCGAGGAAGGGAGAGGGCGATAAAGGGGGCGAGGAGGCGAAGGAGAGGGCGATAAAGGGGGACGAGGAGGCGAAGGAGAGGGCGATAAAGGGGGCGAGGAGGCGAAGGGAGAGGGCGATTAAGGGGGACGAGGAGGCGAAGGGAGAGGGCGATAAAGGGGGGCGAGGAGGCGAAGGGAGAGGGCGATAAAGGGGGGCGAGGAGGCGAAGGGAGAGGGCGATAAAGGGGGGCGAGGAGGCGAAGGGAGAGGGCGATAAAAGGGGACGAGGAGGCGAAGGGAGAGGGCGATAGCGGGGGCGAGGAGGCGAAGGGAGAGGGCGATGCAAAGGGGGACGAGGAGGCGAAGGGAGAGGGCGATAAAGGGGGGCGAGGAGGCGAAGGGAGAGGGCGATAAAGGGGGGCGAGGAGGCGAAGGGAGAGGGCGATTAAGGGGGCGAGGAGAGTGAAGGGAGAGGGCGATTAAAAGGGACGAGGAGGCGAAGGGAGAGGCGATAAAGGGGGCGAGAGTGGAGGCGAAGGGAGAGGGCGATAAAGGGGGGCGAGGAGGCGAAGGGAGAGGGCGATAAAGGGGGGCGAGGAGGCGAAGGGAGAGGGCGATAAAGGGGGGCGAGGAGGCGAAGGGAGAGGGCGATAAAGGGGGCGAGAGTGGAGGCGAAGGGAGAGGGATGATAAAGGGGGGCGAGGAGGCGAAGGGAGACGCCGATAAAGGGGGGAGAGGAGGCGAAGGGAGAGGGCGATAAAGGGGGGCGAGGAGGCGAAGGGAGACGCCGATAAAGGGGGGAGAGGAGGCGAAGGGAGAGGGCGATAAAGGGGGGCGAGGAGGCGAAGGGAGAGGGCGATAAAGGGGGGCGAGGAGGCGAAGGACAGGGCGATTAAAAGGGGACGAGGAGGCGAAGGGAGAGGGCGATAAAGGGGGGCGAGGAGGCGAAGGGAGAGGGCGATAAAGGGGGGCGAGGAGGCGAAGGGAGAGGGCGATTAAGGGGGCGAGAGGAGGCGAAGGAGAGGGCGATAAAGTGGGACGAGGAGGCGAAGGGAGAGGGCGATAAGCAAGGAGGAGGCGAAGGGAGAGGGCGATAAAGGGGGGCGAGGAGGCGAAGGGAGAGGGCGATAAAGGGGGGCGAGGAGGCGAAGGGAGAGGGCGATAAAGGGGGGCGAGGAGGCGAAGGGAGAGGGCGATAAAGGGGGCGAGGAGGTGAAGAGAGGGCGATAAAGGGGGGCGAGGAGGCTAAGGGAGAGGGCGATAAAGGGGGGCGAGGAGGCTAAGGGAGGCGAAGGGAGAGGGCGATAAAGGGGGGCGAGGAGGCGAAGGGAGAGGGCGATAAAGGGGGGCGAGGAGGCGAAGGGAGAGGGCGATAAAGGGGGGCGAGGAGGCGAAGGGAGAGGGCGATAAAGGGGGGAGAGGAGGCGAAGGGAGAGGGCGATAAAGGGGGGCGAGGAGGCGAAGGGAGAGAGAAAAAGTTATGATAAGAAAGTAAGAATGAGAATGATTAATGATAGTGATAATGCTGTTAATGATTGGGATAATGGTGATAATAATGATAATGATGAGGAGGAGGAGAGGGAGGATAACGATAACAATGATAGTGATGATGATAATGATAAGGGTGATAATGCTAATCATGATAATAATAACCATCATAATAATGATAATAATCAGAATAGTAGAAATAATAATACAATAATAATGAACATCATAATAAAAAGCATAATAATAAAATGATAACAACAACAACAATAATAAAAAAAAACTGCATTAACAAAGACTGACAGAAAAAAAAAATCATTAAAAACTCTCAAGTGAAGAATCCGAGGAAGGTAAAGGGAAAAAGAAAAAAAGGAAGTGAATGGAAAGAGTAAGGATGAGAAGCGTAGTCTGAAGGATTCAAAGAAAGCGATTAGGGAAATACCAGCATGTTGGCGTGGGTGCAGGACGTCTATGTTGAGCCATGTTGGTGTGCAACGATCAATAAAAAGAACTTAACGTGATATAAGGTTACCGTCTCTGTTATCTTTTTCTTCTTCTTCTTCTTCTTCTTCTTCTTTAACAAGGAAATAATTTTATTATACTGCATGCAGATATTGATATTTTTGGAAGCTTTGATATTGGGATTTCTATTATTTTAAGAAGGAAATTGCAAATGTGAGGCGTCTCGAGTATCAAATATCAAAGGAATGCGGGAGAAAAAATACTGATAATGATATTGATAATAATAATGATGATTATAGTTATAGTGGCAATAATGGTGATAGTAATGATAATAGCAATTACAATGATAACAATAATGATATTGATAATATAACTTATAATAATGATAACGATAATAATTATCAATGTCATAATCATCATAATGATAATAATAA
>BOPN01000870.1:181970-196970 GCA_017312705.2 Penaeus japonicus | reverse complement strand
CTAAACTAAAGTCTAACCTAAGCTAGAAGCTGTGCTGTAAACTTGAAAATTCTGAAATTAAACCAAAGCCTTTACACCGAAACTTTAAATCTAAAACTGATAATATTTATTTTAGATTTCCTTTATTCTGAAACTTAATCTTTGGTTCGACTGAGCATGTCCTTACGAGTCAAATCATGTTTACTTTTCTGGGTCTATGTATCTTTAGGCTCTGAAGATAAACGAGATTTTATTTTGTAGGACTGTTGTTGGATTTGGAAACTGGCGTCTCAGTTTTCTAATAAAGTCGTTTTGTTTATTATTTGTCTTTACCATTCTTGCTAAGATTAATTATTTTGGAAACAGATCTTCCTTTGCCTTTGACTAGTATTTATCTCTCTCTCTCTCTCTCTCTCTCTCTCTCTCTCTCTCTCTCTCTCTCTCTCTCTCTCTCTCTCTCCATCTCTCCATCTATTCACCTTTCTATCTCTCCCCCTTTCTTTATGAGAAAAGTTCGAACAATTCACTCAATATTTGTTCTCTTTTTTTTCTTCGATGACCCTTTTGCTAGCCTTCTAAAACATGTTTTTGGCTCCTTATCACCAACTGATTACTCTTCCTATGTGTTATTCCAGCGGCCGAGAGTCTTATCCAATCACTGTCAAATTATATATTCCCTTATTATTTTTGCAGATAAAGCCTGCAGAAGACATCGCTCTTTGGAGACAAACGAGGTAACTGGTCTTGATAGGATCTTTGCCAGGTTCCAAGAGAAATTTGCTAAATAACTTGTTCCAACGGTATTTTTTGTTTTTGTTTTTTCTTCTTCATTATCACTACATTTCTAATGCACTCTTAATACATATATCATGTTGGTGTGATGCTAACATTAAAAGAGAGGTGATCATTATGATATCTCTTATTTCCGCCACGTCGACTCTAACTTCTTCAATAACCAGTATTTTTGAAAATTTCCAGTACGCTTATTTCCTTCGCTTTAAAGTTTAATGACCTTTCCGATCACAGTTTGGTTTTTCAAGAGTGAAGTTCATTAGAAACTATGTTTACCATCTTACTCACTTGTGGTATTTTATGTTAGGGATTGTGCAGAATCTTAAACTTTGATAAATAAGACCTTTTTTTGACAGACACTTTTGGCTTTTGGCTTTACTCTCTCCCTGTCCAAAATGGCCTACGGCTTTCCGATCACTTTATCTTCGTTATCCTCTGTGTAACGTCGGCCTTCCATCATCTCTGAGTGCGATTCTTCTTTATTTCAGTCCTTTCTCTCTCTTTATCGGTGATATTTTTCTTTTTCTTATTCGCTAGTTTAAGTATTTTTCTTTCTCACATCCCCCTTTCTTTTATCAGTGATTTTCATCGTCACTATTATTATCATTCCTTTGTTTAGGCCTTTTCTCTTCTCCCCTGTTATCACTAATATACTTCATTCTTTCTCGCCAATATACTTCACTCTCTCTCTCTCTCTCTCTCTCTCTCTCTCTCTCTCTCTCTCTCTCTCTCTCTCTCTCTCTTCTCCTAATCACTCCTATTCAATTGGTGATATATTTTATCATCAACCTTACAAATTCATATTTTTTCTTCATATTATTCAGTCATTCACGTCTCACCTGCTTGTGCCTCTCACGTCCCCCCCCCCCCCTTGTTCAAAGTTCGTTTCATTTCGTCTTTTCTTCCTCCGCCAACGAAGGAAATAAAGGAATTGAGAAAGATAAACAAGGAAACATTACAGAGAAAGATAAACAAGGAAACATTACAGAGAAAGATAAACAAGGAAACATTAGGAGAAAGATAAACAAGGAAACATTACAGAGAAAGATAAATAAGGGAACATTAGGGAGAAAGATAAACAAGGAAACATTAGGGAGAAAGATAAACAAGGAAACATTACGGAGAAAGATAAACAAGGAAACATTACGGAGAAAGATAAATAAGGGAACATTAGGGAGAAAGATAAACAAGGAAACATTACGGAGAAAGATAAATAAGGGAACATTAGGGAGAAAGATAAACAAGGAAACATTACGGAGAAAGATAAACAAGGAAACATTACGGAGAAAGATAAACAAGGAAACATTACGGAGAAAGATAAATAAGGGAACATTAGGGAGAAAGATAAACAAGGAAACATTACGGAGAAAGATAAACAAGGAAACATTACGGAGAAAGATAAACAAGGAAACATTACGGAGAAAGATAAACAAGGAAACATTAGGGAGAAAGATAAACAAGGAAACATTACAGAGAAAGATAAATAAGGAAACATTACAGAGAAAGATAAACAAGGAAACATTACGGAGAAAGATAAACAAGGAAACATTACGGAGAAAGATAAACAAGGAAACATTACGGAGAAAGATAAACAAGGAAACATTAGGAGAAAGATAAACAAGGAAACATTACAGAGAAAGATAAACAAGGAAACATTACGGAGAAAGATAAACAAGGAAACATTACAGAGAAAGATAAACAAGGAAACATTACGGAGAAAGATAAACAAGGAAACATTACGGAGAAAGATAAATAAGGGAACATTAGGGAGAAAGATAAACAAGGAAACATTACGGAGAAAGATAAATAAGGGAACATTAGGGAGAAAGATAAACAAGGAAACATTAGGGAGAAAGATAAACAAGGAAACATTACGGAGAAAGATAAACAAGGAAACATTACGGAGAAAGATAAATAAGGGAACATTAGGGAGAAAGATAAACAAGGAAACATTTCATGAGAAAGATAAACAGGGAATATTTAGGGAGAAAGATAAACAAGGAAACATTACGGAGAAAGATAAACAAGGAAACATTAGGGAGAAAGATAAACAAGGAAACATTACGGAGAAAGATAAATAAGGGAACATTAGGGAGAAAGATAAACAAGGAAACATTACGGAGAAAGATGTATGAAACATTACGGAGAAAGATAAACAAGGAAACATTACTTGAGAAAGATAAACAGAAACATTAGAGAAAAAGATGTCATAAGTATTGGAGAAAGCAACAAAACATTACGTAGGAAAGATGTGAAGGAAACATTACAGAGAAAGATAAATAAGGAAACATTACAGAGAAAGATAAACAAGGAAACATTACAGAGAAAGATAAACAAGGAAACATTAGGAGAAAGATAAACAAGGAAACATTAGGAGAAAGATAAATAAGGAAACATTACAGAGAAAGATAAACAAGGAAACATTAGGAGAAAGATAAACAAGGAAACATTACAGAGAAAGATAAACAAGGAAACATTACGGAGAAAGATAAACAAGGAAACATTACAGAGAAAGATAAATAAGGAAACATTACAGAGAAAGATAAACAAGGAAACATTACAGAGAAAGATAAACAAGGAAACATTAGGAGAAAGATAAACAAGGAAACATTAGGAGAAAGATAAATAAGGAAACATTACAGAGAAAGATAAACAAGGAAACATTAGGAGAAAGATAAACAAGGAAACATTACAGAGAAAGATAAACAAGGAAACATTAGGAGAAAGATAAACAAGGAAACATTACGGAGAAAGATAAATAAGGAAACATTACAGAGAAAGATAAACAAGGAAACATTACAGAGAAAGATAAACAAGGAAACATTAGGAGAAAGATAAACAAGGAAACATTACAGAGAAAGATAAACAAGGAAACATTAGGAGAAAGATAAACAAGGAAACATTACGGAGAAAGATAAACAAGGAAAACACATGAGAAAGATAAACAAGGAAACATTACAGAGAAAGATAAACAAGGAAACATTACAGAGAAAGATAAACAAGGAAACATTACAGAGAAAGATAAACAAGGAAACATTAGGAGAAAGATAAACAAGGAAACATTACGGAGAAAGATAAACAAGGAAACATTACAGAGAAAGATAAACAAGGAAACATTAGGAGAAAGATAAACAAGGAAACATTACGGAGAAAGATAAACAAGGAAACATTACAGAGAAAGATAAACAAGGAAACATTAGGAGAAAGATAAACAAGGAAACATTACAGAGAAAGATAAACAAGGAAACATTAGGAGAAAGATAAACAAGGAAACATTACAGAGAAAGATAAATGCTGGAAACATTACGGAGAAAGATAAACAAGGAAACATTACAGAGAAAGATAAACAAGGAAACATTACAGAGAAAGATAAACAAGGAAACATTAGGAGAAAGATAAACAAGGAAACATTACAGATAAACAAGGAAACATTACAGAGAAAGATAAACAAGGAAACATTAGGAGAAAGATAAACAAGGAAACATTACAGAGAAAGATAAACAAGGAAACATTACAGAGAAAGATAAACAAGGAAACATTACAGAGAAAGATAAACAAGGAAACATTACAGAGAAAGATAAACAAGGAAACATTACGGAGAAAGATAAACAAGGAAACATTACGGAGAAAGATAAACAAGGAAACATTAAAGATAAACAAGGAAACATTACAGAGAAAGATAAACAAGGAAACATTACAGAGAAAGATAAACAAGGAAACATTACAGAGAAAGATAAACAAGGAAACATTAGGAGAAAGATAAACAAGGAAACATTACAGAGAAAGATAAACAAGGAAACATTACGGAGAAAGATAAACAAGGAAACATTAGGAGAAAGATAAACAAGGAAACATTACAGAGAAAGATAAACAAGGAAACATTACAGAGAAAGATAAACAAGGAAACATTACAGAGAAAGATAAACAAGGAAACATTAGGAGAAAGATAAACAAGGAAACATTACAGAGAAAGATAAACAAGGAAACATTACAGAGAAAGATAAACAAGGAAACATTAGGAGAAAGATAAACAAGGAAACATTACAGAGAAAGATAAACAAGGAAACATTAGGAGAAAGATAAACAAGGAAACATTACAGAGAAAGATAAACAAGGAAACATTACGGAGAAAGATAAACAAGGAAACATTACAGAGAAAGATAAACAAGGAAACATTACGGAGAAAGATAAACAAGGAAACATTACGGAGAAAGATAAACAAGGAAACATTACGGAGAAAGATAAACAAGGAAACATTACAGAGAAAGATAAACAAGGAAACATTACAGAGAAAGATAAACAAGGAAACATTACAGAGAAAGATAAACAAGGAAACATTACAGAGAAAGATAAACAAGGAAACATTAGGAGAAAGATAAACAAGGAAACATTACAGAGAAAGATAAACAAGGAAACATTACAGAGAAAGATAAACAAGGAAACATTACAGAGAAAGATAAACAAGGAAACATTACAGAGAAAGATAAACAAGGAAACATTAGGAGAAAGATAAACAAGGAAACATTACAGAGAAAGATAAACAAGGAAACATTACAGAGAAAGATAAACAAGGAAACATTAGGAGAAAGATAAACAAGGAAACATTACAGAGAAAGATAAACAAGGAAACATTAGGAGAAAGATAAACAAGGAAACATTACAGAGAAAGATAAACAAGGAAACATTACGGAGAAAGATAAACAAGGAAACATTACGGAGAAAGATAAACAAGGAAACATTACGGAGAAAGATAAACAAGGAAACATTACGGAGAAAGATAAACAAGGAAACATTACGGAGAAAGATAAACAAGGAAACATTACGGAGAAAGATAAACAAGGAAACAAAATGAAGAAAGATAAACAAGGAAACATTACAGAGAAAGATAAACAAGGAAACATTAGGAGAAAGATAAACAAGGAAACATTACAGAGAAAGATAAACAAGGAAACATTGGCGGAGAAAGATAAACAAGGAAACATTACGGAGAAAGATAAACAAGGAAACATTACGGAGAAAGATAAACAAGGAAACATTACGGAGAAAGATAAACAAGGAAACAAAATGAAGAAAGATAAACAAGGAAACATTACAGAGAAAGATAAACAAGGAAACATTAGGAGAAAGATAAACAAGGAAACATTACAGAGAAAGATAAACAAGGAAACATTACGGAGAAAGATAAACAAGGAAACATTACAGAGAAAGATAAACAAGGAAACATTACGGAGAAAGATAAACAAGGAAACATTACGGAGAAAGATAAACAAGGAAACATTACAGAGAAAGATAAACAAGGAAACATTACGGAGAAAGATAAACAAGGAAACATTACGGAGAAAGATAAACAAGGAAACATTACAGAGAAAGATAAACAAGGAAACATTACAGAGAAAGATAAACAAGGAAACATTACAGAGAAAGATAAACAAGGAAACATTACAGAGAAAGATAAACAAGGAAACATTACAGAGAAAGATAAACAAGGAAACATTACAGAGAAAGATAAACAAGGAAACATTGCGGAGAAAGATAAACAAGGAAACAAAATGAAGAAAGATAAACAAGGAAACATTACGGAGAAAGATAAACAAGGAAACATTACGGAGAAAGATAAACAAGGAAACATTACAGAGAAAGATAAACAAGGAAACATTACAGAGAAAGATAAACAAGGAAACATTACGGAGAAAGATAAACAAGGAAACATTACGGAGAAAGATAAACAAGGAAACATTACGGAGAAAGATAAACAAGGAAACATTACGGAGAAAGATAAACAAGGAAACATTACAGAGAAAGATAAACAAGGAAACATTACAGAGAAAGATAAACAAGGAAACATTACAGAGAAAGATAAACAAGGAAACATTACGGAGAAAGATAAACAAGGAAACATTACGGAGAAAGATAAACAAGGAAACATTACGGAGAAAGATAAACAAGGAAACATTAGGAGAAAGATAAACAAGGAAACATTACAGAGAAAGATAAACAAGGAAACATTACGGAGAAAGATAAACAAGGAAACATTACGGAGAAAGATAAACAAGGAAACATTACGGAGAAAGATAAACAAGGAAACATTACGGAGAAAGATAAACAAGGAAACATTACGGAGAAAGATAAACAAGGAAACAAAATGAAGAAAGATAAACAAGGAAACATTACGGAGAAAGATAAACAAGGAAACATTACGGAGAAAGATAAACAAGGAAACATTACGGAGAAAGATAAACAAGGAAACATTACGGAGAAAGATAAACAAGGAAACAAAATGAAGAAAGATAAACAAGGAAACATTACGGAGAAAGATAAACAAGGAAACATTACGGAGAAAGATAAACAAGGAAACATTACGGAGAAAGATAAACAAGGAAACATTACGGAGAAAGATAAACAAGGAAACATTACAGAGAAAGATAAACAAGGAAACAAAATGAAGAAAGATAAACAAGGAAACATTACGGAGAAAGATAAACAAGGAAACAAAATGAAGAAAGATAAACAAGGAAACATTACAGAGAAAGATAAACAAGGAAACATTACGGAGAAAGATAAACAAGGAAACATTACGGAGAAAGATAAACAAGGAAACATTACAGAGAAAGATAAACAAGGAAACATTACAGAGAAAGATAAACAAGGAAACATTACGGAGAAAGATAAACAAGGAAACAAAATGAAGAAAGATAAACAAGGAAACATTACAGAGAAAGATAAACAAGGAAACATTACGGAGAAAGATAAACAAGGAAACATTACGGAGAAAGATAAACAAGGAAACATTACGGAGAAAGATAAACAAGGAAACATTACAGAGAAAGATAAACAAGGAAACATTACGGAGAAAGATAAACAAGGAAACATTACGGAGAAAGATAAACAAGGAAACATTACGGAGAAAGATAAACAAGGAAACATTACAGAGAAAGATAAACAAGGAAACATTACGGAGAAAGATAAACAAGGAAACATTACAGAGAAAGATAAACAAGGAAACATTACAGAGAAAGATAAACAAGGAAACATTACAGAGAAAGATAAACAAGGAAACATTGCGGAGAAAGATAAACAAGGAAACATTACAGAGAAAGATAAACAAGGAAACATTACAGAGAAAGATAAACAAGGAAACATTACAGAGAAAGATAAACAAGGAAACATTACGGAGAAAGATAAACAAGGAAACATTAGGAGAAAGATAAACAAGGAAACATTACGGAGAAAGATAAACAAGGAAACATTACAGAGAAAGATAAACAAGGAAACATTACAGAGAAAGATAAACAATAAATGTTATTTACAGAGAAAGATAAACAAGGAAACATTACAGAGAAAGATAAACAAGGAAACATTACAGAGAAAGATAAACAAGGAAACATTAGGAGAAAGATAAACAAGGAAACATTACAGAGAAAGATAAACAAGGAAACATTACGGAGAAAGATAAACAAGGAAACATTACGGAGAAAGATAAACAAGGAAACATTACGGAGAAAGATAAACAAGGAAACATTACGGAGAAAGATAAACAAGGAAACACATTACAGAAAGATAAACAAGGAAACATTACGGAGAAAGATAAACAAGGAAACATTACGGAGAAAGATAAACAAGGAAACATTACGGAGAAAGATAAACAAGGAAACATTACAGAGAAAGATAAACAAGGAAACATTACGGAGAAAGATAAACAAGGAAACATTACAGAGAAAGATAAACAAGGAAACATTACAGAGAAAGATAAACAAGGAAACATTACAGAGAAAGATAAACAAGGAAACATTGCGGAGAAAGATAAACAAGGAAACATTACAGAGAAAGATAAACAAGGAAACATTACAGAGAAAGATAAACAAGGAAACATTACAGAGAAAGATAAACAAGGAAACATTAGGAGAAAGATAAACAAGGAAACATTACGGAGAAAGATAAACAAGGAAACATTACAGAGAAAGATAAACAAGGAAACATTACAGAGAAAGATAAACAAGGAAACATTACAGAGAAAGATAAACAAGGAAACATTAGGAGAAAGATAAACAAGGAAACATTACAGAGAAAGATAAACAAGGAAACATTACAGAGAAAGATAAACAAGGAAACATTACAGAGAAAGATAAACAAGGAAACATTACAGAGAAAGATAAACAAGGAAACATTACAGAGAAAGATAAACAAGGAAACATTACAGAGAAAGATAAACAAGGAAACATTACGGAGAAAGATAAACAAGGAAACATTGCGGAGAAAGATAAACAAGGAAACATTACGGAGAAAGATAAACAAGGAAACATTAGGAGAAAGATAAACAAGGAAACATTACAGAGAAAGATAAACAAGGGCAAGTTATTATGAGAAGAGAAAGATAAACAAGGAAACATTACGGAGAAAGATAAACAAGGAAACATTACGGAGAAAGATAAACAAGGAAACATTACAGAGAAAGATAAACAAGGAAACATTACGGAGAAAGATAAACAAGGAAACATTACGGAGAAAGATAAACAAGGAAACATTACGGAGAAAGATAAACAAGGAAACATTACAGAGAAAGATAAAATGAAGAAACATTTACGAGAAAGATAAACAAGGAAACAGAGAAAGATAAACAAGGAAACATTACGGAGAAAGATAAACAAGGAAACATTACAGAGAAAGATAAACAAGGAAACATTACAGAGAAAGATAAACAAGGAAACATTACAGAGAAAGATAAACAAGGAAACATTACGGAGAAAGATAAACAAGGAAACATTACGGAGAAAGATAAACAAGGAAACATTACAGAGAAAGATAAACAAGGAAACATTACGGAGAAAGATAAACAAGGAAACATTACGGAGAAAGATAAACAAGGAAACATTAGGAGAAAGATAAACAAGGAAACATTACGGAGAAAGATAAACAAGGAAACATTACAGAGAAAGATAAACAAGGAAACATTACAGAGAAAGATAAACAAGGAAACATTACAGAGAAAGATAAACAAGGAAACATTACAGAGAAAGATAAACAAGGAAACATTACAGAGAAAGATAAACAAGGAAACATTACAGAGAAAGATAAACAAGGAAACATTAGGAGAAAGATAAACAAGGAAACATTACAGAGAAAGATAAACAAGGAAACATTACGGAGAAAGATAAACAAGGAAACATTACGGAGAAAGATAAACAAGGAAACATTACGGAGAAAGATAAACAAGGAAACATTACGGAGAAAGATAAACAAGGAAACATTACGGAGAAAGATAAACAAGGAAACATTACAGAGAAAGATAAACAAGGAAACATTACGGAGAAAGATAAACAAGGAAACATTACGGAGAAAGATAAACAAGGAAACATTACGGAGAAAGATAAACAAGGAAACAAAATGAAGAAAGATAAACAAGAAACATTTAGAAAGATAAACAAGGAAACAAAATGAAGAAAATATTAAACAAGGAAACATTACGGAGAAAGATAAACAAGGAAACAAAATGAAGAAAGATAAACAATAAAGCACACGTGGAGAAAGATAAACAAGGAAACATGATGAAAGATAAAAACAAAAGACATTATATATTAAACAAGGAAACATTACAGAGAAAGATAAACAAGGAAACATTAGGAGAAAGATAAACAAGGAAACATTACGGAGAAAGATAAACAAGGAAACATTACGGAGAAAGATAAACAAGGAAACATTACGGAGAAAGATAAACAAGGAAACATTAGGAGAAAGATAAACAAGGAAACATTACAGAGAAAGATAAACAAGGAAACATTACGGAGAAAGATAAACAAGGAAACATTAGGGAGAAAGATAAACAAGGAAACATTACGGAGAAAGATAAACAAGGAAACATTACGGAGAAAGATAAAATAAACATTACGGAGAAAGATAAACAAGGAAACATTACGGAGAAAGATAAACAAGGAAACATTACGGAGAAAGATAAACAAGGAAACATTGAGAAAGAGAAACAAGGAAACATTACATAGAAAGATAAACAAGGAAACATTACGGAGAAAGATAAACAAGGAAACATTACAGAGAAAGATAAACAAGGAAACATTACAGAGAAAGATAAACAAGGAAACATTACAGAGAAAGATAAACAAGGAAACATTGCGGAGAAAGATAAACAAGGAAACATTACGGAGAAAGATAAACAAGGAAACATTACGGAGAAAGATAAACAAGGAAACATTGGTGAGAAAGATAAACAAGGAAACATTACAGAGAAAGATAAACAAGGAAACATTACAGAGAAAGATAAACAAGGAAACATTACAGAGAAAGATAAACAAGGAACACACAGAAAGATAAACAATAAAACATTGAGAAAGATAAACAAGGAAACATTACGGAGAAAGATAAACAAGGAAACATTACGGAGAAAGATAAACAAGGAAACATTAGGAGAAAGATAAACAAGGAAACATTACAGAGAAAGATAAACAAGGAAACATTACGGAGAAAGATAAACAAGGAAACATTAGGAGAAAGATAAACAAGGAAACATTACGGAGAAAGATAAACACACAAACATTATACAGAGAAAGATAAACAAGGAAACATTACAGAGAAAGATAAACAAGGAAACATTACAGAGAAAGATAAACAAGGAAACATTACAGAGAAAGATAAACAAGGAAACATTACAGAGAAAGATAAACAAGGAAACATTAGGAGAAAGATAAACAAGGAAACATTACAGAGAAAGATAAACAAGGAAACATTACAGAGAAAGATAAACAAGGAAACATTACGGAGAAAGATAAACAAGGAAACATTAGGAGAAAGATAAACAAGGAAACATTACGGAGAAAGATAAACAAGGAAACATTACAGAGAAAGATAAACAAGGAAACATTACGGAGAAAGATAAACAAGGAAACATTACAGAGAAAGATAAACAAGGAAACATTAGGAGAAAGATAAACAAGGAAATTGTTCACAGAGAAAGATAAACAAGGAAACATTACAGAGGAACATAAACAAGGAAACATTAGAAAGATAAACAAGAATATTACGGAGAAAGATAAACAAGGAAACATTACAGAGAAAGATAAACAAGGAAACATTACGGAGAAAGATAAACAAGGAAACATTACGGAGAAAGATAAACAAGGAAACAAAATGAAGAAAGATAAACAAGGAAACATTACGGAGAAAGATAAACAAGGAAACATTGCGGAGAAAGATAAACAAGGAAACATTACAGAGAAAGATAAACAAGGAAACATTACAGAGAAAGATAAACAAGGAAACATTACAGAGAAAGATAAACAAGGAAACATTACGGAGAAAGATAAACAAGGAAACATTACAGAGAAAGATAAACAAGGAAACATTACGGAGAAAGATAAACAAGGAAACATTACGGAGAAAGATAAACAAGGAAACATTACGGAGAAAGATAAACAAGGAAACATTACAGAGAAAGATAAACAAGGAAACATTACAGAGAAAGATAAACAAGGAAACATTACAGAGAAAGATAAACAAGGAAACATTACAGAGAAAGATAAACAAGGAAACATTACAGAGAAAGATAAACAAGGAAACATTAGGAGAAAGATAAACAAGGAAACATTACAGAGAAAGATAAACAAGGAAACATTACGGAGAAAGATAAACAAGGAAACATTACAGAGAAAGATAAACAAGGAAACATTACAGAGAAAGATAAACAAGGAAACATTACAGAGAAAGATAAACAAGGAAACATTACAGAGAAAGATAAACAAGGAAACATTACAGAGAAAGATAAACAAGGAAACATTACAGAGAAAGATAAACAAGGAAACATTAGGAGAAAGATAAACAAGGAAACATTACGGAGAAAGATAAACAAGGAAACATTACAGAGAAAGATAAACAAGGAAACATTACAGAGAAAGATAAACAAGGAAACATTAGGAGAAAGATAAACAAGGAAACATTACAGAGAAAGATAAACAAGGAAACATTACAGAGAAAGATAAACAAGGAAACATTACAGAGAAAGATAAACAAGGAAACATTAGGAGAAAGATAAACAAGGAAACATTACGGAGAAAGATAAACAAGGAAACATTACAGAGAAAGATAAACAAGGAAACATTACGGAGAAAGATAAACAAGGAAACATTAGGAGAAAGATAAACAAGGAAACATTACGGAGAAAGATAAACAAGGAAACATTACAGAGAAAGATAAACAAGGAAACATTACGGAGAAAGATAAACAAGGAAACAATAATATAAAGTATAAACAAGGGAAACATTACAGAGAAAGATAAACAAGGAAACATTACAGAGAAAGATAAACAAGGAAACATTAGGAGCAAAGATAACAAGAAACATTACGGAGAAAGATAAACAAGGAAACATTAGGAGAAAGATAAACAAGGAAACATTACAGAGAAAGATAAACAAGGAAACATTAGGAGAAAGATAAACAAGGAAACATTACAGAGAAAGATAAACAAGGAAACATTACGGAGAAAGATAAACAAGGAAACATTACGGAGAAAGATAAACAAGGAAACATTACAGAGAAAGATAAACAAGGAAACATTACGGAGAAAGATAAACAAGGAAACAAAATGAAGAAAGATAAACAAGGAAACATTACGGAGAAAGATAAACAAGGAAACAAAATGAAGAAAGATAAACAAGGAAACATTACGGAGAAAGATAAACAAGGAAACATTAGGAGAAAGATAAACAAGGAAACATTACGGAGAAAGATAAACAAGGAAACATTACAGAGAAAGATAAACAAGGAAACATTAGGAGAAAGATAAACAAGGAAACATTAGGAGAAAGATAAACAAGGAAACATTAGGAGAAAGATAAACAAGGAAACATTACAGAGAAAGATAAACAAGGAAACATTACAGAGAAAGATAAACAAGGAAACATTACAGAGAAAGATAAACAAGGAAACATTACAGAGAAAGATGGAAACAAGGAAACAAAACGAAGAAAGATAAATAAGGTAACAAAACAAAGAAAAATAAAAAGAAAACTAAGAAAAATAAAAGCAAAACGAAACGAAAGGAATAAAGATAAACAAGGAAACAAAATGAAGAAAGGTTTTAAAAAACGAGACAAAACGAAGGTAGATAAAAGCAGAACAAAACAAAAGGAATAAAGTTAAACAAGGAAACGCAACAAAAAAAAATGAACAAGGAAACAAAACGAAGAAAGAGAAATAAGCAAACAAAACGGAAAACAGATAAACAAGGAAACAAAACAAAGAAAGATGAAAGCAAAAGCAAGCAAAACAGCTTCGCATGTGGTTTCACTCAGCCCACTGTAGCGTGAGAAGAGAGTCAACCAATGATTGAACAATAATATAGCAATGGTGATAATAGCCTGATATACATGATGATCGAGGTACATAATAATGATGATAGTGATAATGATAATTATTTGATAATGATAATTATAATAATAATGATGATTATAATAATAATGATGATTATGATAATAATGATGATTATAATAATGATAATTATAATAATAATGATAATTATAATAATAATGATAAATATAATAATAATGATAATCATAATAATGATAATTATAATAATAATGATAATTATAATAATAATGATAATTATATACTAATGATAATAATAATATTAATAACAATAATGGTATTGTAATGATGATAATGATAATGACAATGATAATAATGATAAACCTAGCATTAGATACAATACACAGCCACGGTAAGAACGAGATAATATTATATTATGTGTATTTTATGTTTGTTTTTTACACAAACCGAAAATAATAAAATCAAAGGAAAATAAAACAGGTTCTTTAAGCAATTATTAACCTAAATACTCTCAGAAAGGCCAGCTTAGGCGACCTTGTGACCAGCAAGTGAATAAGAAAATGAAAGATGAATAAAAAAACAAGACTAGATCTAAATGAGAAACGGATGATTATGAAAATAAAAGCAATGGGGGAAAAAGGACAGTTTGCAACGCATTTTTCAATCTCCATTTATCGTACTTCTACGAAATAGAATAATTTAATCAGAAAAATGACAAACCCTTCAAAAGGAATTCGGGCTTGTTCGTAAAATACTTGGTATAACATAGATAAAATTATTAACTTTCGAGGGATGAAAGAAAGGGATGGAGAGTGAGAAGCCGAAGGCGAGTAGATAGAAGTGTGATAAAAACAAAAGGAAAGAAGACAGGTTTGCAATCCGTCTGCTAACTTTGTATCACGC
>BOPN01000870.1:169470-174470 GCA_017312705.2 Penaeus japonicus | reverse complement strand
TGCAATCTGTGTGATAAGCAAGAGCAAAATTGATTACTGTCGTCAAAACCTTTTTTTTTATATAAAGTCAGCCATCAATTTTCTCACGCTTCTTTTGGTTTAGATAATTGGTGTTCGGTAGTTTCTGCTGAAGGACTCTTAAAAGCTTAAGGGGTGGGCGGTGGGCGGTAGGCGTGGTGAACTTCTCTTTAGAATATATCCAAGTGGGCGGTGAGTAAAAAAGAAGGTGGAATAATCCTGATTTATATTCCGCTCTTCGGTCGCCCCACTTTGCTGGATTAAACTTTCCGCTGACTTCGCCTTTCGAGTCTTCATGACAGGAACCTTTGCATTGCAAGACGTAGCATGGTGGTCCACGTTGCTAGCATGTTGGTCCAGGTTGCTAGCATGATGGTCCAGGTTGCTGTCTCCTAGCTTGCACTTTACTAGCTCTATTGTCTACTGTCAGATTCGATCTATTTAATTCACACAGGATTCCATTGGTTCGTGGAGGATTGTACTGTCTCCTAACTCTACTAGTTGTCTACTATTAGATTCTGTCTACCTGCTGGCTCGTAGAGGATTCCGTCTACTAGATCATTTACTCGCTTACTTGTGTCGTTCATCTCTAGTTATATAGCTTAGACTTTGTCAGGAAAAACATTATACACAAAATAAGCTTTCTGAAAAACTGAGACCTGAAGATGATAACCAATTGCTTTTCTCATCATTCAGTGACCTTTCGTCTTTAAACTTCTTTTCTCTATCTAGTTTTTAGTTTCGTTGCTGTTGTCGCTTTAGTAAATCAGATTTCATCCTTCAGATGGAATGTCACAAATATTCATGTGATATTTCATTTAGCGTTACTTTCGTTCATATACCTCAATGTGCAACCACCTTGTGTTGCCCTTAGATTCGAGTTACCAAATAGTGGTCCTAAAGTACGCCCAAGATAGTAGCCCAAAATAGTAGCCCAAAGCCAGCATCTGAACGAGAATTGTTCCTCTCCTAGCCCCTACATTGACATGATAATGCCATGTGAAATACTGGTTCAAGAGAGTAACCCAAAACCGGCACCTGAGAGGGGTTCGCTTCTTCCCAAACCCATCTGTTGACGTGATTAAACCATGGGAAATCATGACTGAAATCAGGATCATCTATGGCTGTTGTGGTGAGTTGGTTATGCGATGGTGATAATGTCTAATGCTATTGATGGCTAGTTATCACAGATGGCCAGATAGATATGCATGGCTATCAAAGGATTAGAGAGCTTGAAAAAATATTTTTATATTACATTGCATTGATTAATATTGATGCAATATTTTATTCATGGAAATGGCTGTGAATATGTCTTTTCTTGTAATTGCTCTGTAATTCTCGGTAGTAGTTCATTTTGCAGTGTTACGTTATAGCTTGGCACTGTATGACTGTTGCAAATCTATAGTTTGTGTGTGTGTGTGTGTGTGTGTGTGTGTGTGTGTGTGTGTGTGTGTGTGTGTGTGTGTGTGTGTGTGCGTGCGTGAGTGTGTAACATAAACCATCATCACTATCACCATTCCCCTCCCTTACCATACATCACATCATGACTTCCTCTTCACCGTCATCCTTACTTGTGTCCGTATGTGCCAAGGAATCAATCAGACTGCAGACTGCCATCTCAATCTGCCTCGCCTGAGTGCCACGTGATCTCGCTCTCTCGGGTCTCTTCCTCTCCTCTTTCACCTGCCTGGAATAGTGCCACATCGTCTTGTTGGGTTTAATGAATTTTGTTCTGTTGTCACCTTTGCACTTGTGTCTAGAGTGGCTTAGATGGCTTTTTAGATTTCCTTTCCCTCTCGCTCTCTATGAATACACATACGATATATATATACGCATACAATATATATATATATATATATATATATATATATATATATATATATATATATATATATATACATATATATATATATATACATATATGAATATATACAAATATATGTATATAAATGTATACACAATCTATTTCGCTTGTTCATTTTCCCGCCTTCACTCACTCACTCAGTCTCTCTCTCTCTCTCTCTCTCTCTCTCTCTCTCTCTCTCTCTCTCTCTCTCTCTCTCTCTCATGGTTTTCAAGCTATTACCATCACGCCCTCTCTCTCTTTCTCAGTTTCTTTCCTGTCTCTCTCTCTCTCTCTCTCTCTCTCTCTCTCTCTCTCTCTCTCTCTCTCTCTCTCTCTCTCTCTCTCTCTCTCTCTCTCTCTCTCTCTCACTCTGTCTTTCAAGCAAGATACAGAAAGTCGTTGAATTAATGTTAATTTTAAAAAATCATTAAATATTACCGCACAGGGATACGCGTACCCAAGCCTGGGAAACTCCCTGGTTTAAAGCAGTGGTTCTTAAGCTCTTACCATCACGCCCTCTCTCTCTTTCTCAAGTTCTATCCTCTCTCTCTCTCTCTCTCTCTCTCTCTCAATCAATATCTATCTCTCTCTCTCTCTCTCTCAATTTGTATCTTCTCTCTCTCTCTCTCTCTCTCTCTCTCTCTCTCTCTCTCTCTCTCTCTCTCTCTCTCTATCTATCTATCTATCTATCTATCTCTATCTCTCGCTCTCAATTTCTTTACTCTCTCTCTCTCTTTTTCTCAATCTCTCTCTCTCTCTGGCACATGCCTCCGTCCCCCTTTTCTAATCAAATCTTCCCTTCTGAATTACAAAATGCGTTTAATTTTGTATGAGCAATATTTCTATACATATCGACGTTTTAAAGAGAATTTCAGAATCATAGAAATTGCTATTCCTGGTTCGCACTTCCCAGAATAAAAAAAAAAAAAAAAAAAAAAAAAAAAGTGGATAGAAATGTCTCACTGAAAAGCCTCCATTTCGAGTCGTTTGAAGTTCGAATTTGAAACTCTAACATCGTTTATATTCTTGTGTTGTGGTATTCACTGGAAACCTCTCGGGGGAGTAAGTTCTTTTTTCCTTTGAGATGTGGCACTCGCACCAGTAGGATCATGAAAAGCTGTCTGATTCATCGTATCCTACCATGGCTCAGACTGTTTCTGATTCTAGTGTTGCCTCTAATAAGTCTCTTGGGTGTCTTGACTGAAGCGTGTGCCCTTCCGTTGGACTGTGGGAAATGAGCTGATGATAGTTGCACTTCGACACCCCATGATTTGAAGAAGTCTACTATTGCAGTGCCTACCAGGTTGGTGCCACCATTTCTCTCTCTCTCTCTCTCTCTCTCTCTCTCTCTCTCTCTCTTCTTCTCTCTGTGCATATTGGGGGAAGCATTCAGGGGCAACCTCCCAGTCAACTAGAGAGTATGGACGGTGTATGGGTGTAGCATCAGGCTATTTGATGAAGCAGTCAATTATGATCAGGGTGTAGGAGAAACTTTTGTTTGATGGCAGGAGTCTAACGATGCCTAGATGGACGAGGTGGAACCTGTTATCTGGAATGGGAAAGTCTGAAGGGGAGATTTAGTGTGCCTCTGGACCTTGGTTCTCTGGCACTCGATGTAGGTACAGCACCCCTGTCTGTACACTGCCACATGACTTTGCTGTGGATGAGATGTTGGGTGTCCCTGATGCCACGGTGGTTATGGTAGGCGTCGAAGAAACGGCTCCACAGGGAAGGCAGGAAGTATGAGCATGGATAGCCCGAGAAGAATCCAGGAATCCGGATTTTCTCCAGCTGAGGCAAAGTCTGACCTCCTATCAGGGCAGTAATGGAGCTGCCCCATTGCTGTTCCTCACTGGCGAGACGGTAGTCCATAGGACCATCGGTAGTCCACAGTGATCCTGGTGACTGGCGATGATGTCTGGAGTGTAAGGCAAAAATCAAGGGATTATGGTCTGTCATAATGTGAAAAGATAAACTTGACTTCCACATTTGGACGAAAGTGCTTGACTACAGAGTATGCTGCTAGGAATTCTCTGCCAAAGGCACTGTAGCGAGACTCTCAAGGTGCTGTGGCGAGAAAAGGGGGCTAGTTGGTTAGCCATACCATACCACAATTTAATGTCTGTGTTGGAAGGTTGCTCCAGCATGGAAATGTCCTTGTTGTTTCCCAATAATTGGTAGGTCAGTTAATAGCTCCCAAGTGGAAGCCAATTAATTCTACCTCTCTTCTGTAAAAGGTATTTCTTTTTCTGGTTTTACCGTTATGCTCACAGTCACGTTATAGAACAATTGTGGTATGTTGTTGGTGCTGGTGTGTCTTTGACAGAATGTGTTAAGGTAATGGACATCCAGTGCGCCTTGTCTGACTGTTCTTCCTTGCCACTATTATCATTCTGACACACTACTCAGTAGCACAGCCAGCAGGCACCAGCTCGATGATGCCTTTCCTTTCCTCCTATAGCTGTTCTTTTTCCCAGTGCCTTGGCACGGGACCAGGGATGTGGCAGGTGTATGGGGATGCTCCCGGCATCAAATGAAAGGCACCAACCATCACTGGCAATAGAGATCTGCTTGTGGTGGAGAAATGTCTGAGCAGCCACGTCTCTAACTTGGACACATTTTCCACCAAAGCAGTAGGATATCACTTGGCCACAAGGGGGTATTGTATCTTGGACCCAGGGCATCAGTGACTTAACTCTCATTCTTAACACCCACTGCAGCTATGGTCTGCAGGCAGGAAAGAAAGTCAGCTGACAAAGTAGACCTCTTGGATGGTTGAATTCCTGCCCAAGCTGAGACTGCATGGAGAGGATCCCAAACACTGAAGTCGTTTGTCCGCCATATCCCTCAAACCAATGCGGGTTTGAAGTCACTGTAGGCATATACCTTAGTCCTAGAGTAGGGAGAAGCCAGCTACACAAACCTCAGTACCTGTGTTAGCCATAGCTAACACTAAAATGGTAGGTAGCATGTACTGAGAGATAGAAATAGGCAACTTCATGAGGTGGGAGTAACGTGATGCTTCTGCCGTAACAGCGCATGAAATCACCCCGGATGCATTTGAGATAGCATTGCTCCTACATTTCTTGAAGCGGCTCACCTTTGAGCAGCTGTGGTGGGTACCTCCATTTGCAGG
>BOPN01000870.1:159470-164470 GCA_017312705.2 Penaeus japonicus | reverse complement strand
TCTCTGTCTCTGTCTCTGTCTCTGTCTCTGTCTCTGTCTCTGTCTCTGTCTCTGTCTCTGTCTCTGTCTCTGTCTCTGTCTCTGTCTCTGTCTCTGTCTCTGTCTCTGTCTCTGTCTCTGTCTCTGTCTCTGTCTCTGTCTCTGTCTCTGTCTCTGTCTCTGTCTCTGTCTCTGTCTCTGTCTCTGTCTCTGTCTCTGTCTCTGTCTCTGTCTCTGTCTCTGTCTCTGTCTCTGTCTCTGTCTCTGTCTCTGTCTCTGTCTCTGTCTCTGTCTCTGTCTCTGTCTCTGTCTCTGTCTCTGTCTCTGTCTCTGTCTCTGTCTCTGTCTCTGTCTCTGTCTCTGTCTCTGTCTCTGTCTCTGTCTCTGTCTCTGTCTCTGTCTCTGTCTCTGTCTCTGTCTCTGTCTCTGTCTCTGTCTCTGTCTCTGTCTCTGTCTCTGTCTCTGTCTCTGTCTCTGTCTCTGTCTCTGTCTCTGTCTCTGTCTCTGTCTCTGTCTCTGTCTCTGTCTCTGTCTCTGTCTCTGTCTCTGTCTCTGTCTCTGTCTCTGTCTCTGTCTCTGTCTCTGTCTCTGTCTCTGTCTCTGTCTCTGTCTCTGTCTCTGTCTCTGTCTCTGTCTCTGTCTCTGTCTCTGTCTCTGTCTCTGTCTCTGTCTCTGTCTCTGTCTCTGTCTCTGTCTCTGTCTCTGTCTCTGTCTCTGTCTCTGTCTCTGTCTCTGTCTCTGTCTCTGTCTCTGTCTCTGTCTCTGTCTCTGTCTCTGTCTCTGTCTCTGTCTCTGTCTCTGTCTCTGTCTCTGTCTCTGTCTCTGTCTCTGTCTCTGTCTCTGTCTCTGTCTCTGTCTCTGTCTCTGTCTCTGTCTCTGTCTCTGTCTCTGTCTCTGTCTCTGTCTCTGTCTCTGTCTCTGTCTCTGTCTCTGTCTCTGTCTCTGTCTCTGTCTCTGTCTCTGTCTCTGTCTCTGTCTCTGTCTCTGTCTCTGTCTCTGTCTCTGTCTCTGTCTCTGTCTCTGTCTCTGTCTCTGTCTCTGTCTCTGTCTCTGTCTCTGTCTCTGTCTCTGTCTCTGTCTCTGTCTCTGTCTCTGTCTCTGTCTCTGTCTCTGTCTCTGTCTCTGTCTCTGTCTCTGTCTCTGTCTCTGTCTCTGTCTCTGTCTCTGTCTCTGTCTCTGTCTCTGTCTCTGTCTCTGTCTCTGTCTCTGTCTCTGTCTCTGTCTCTGTCTCTGTCTCTGTCTCTGTCTCTGTCTCTGTCTCTGTCTCTGTCTCTGTCTCTGTCTCTGTCTCTGTCTCTGTCTCTGTCTCTGTCTCTGTCTCTGTCTCTGTCTCTGTCTCTGTCTCTGTCTCTGTCTCTGTCTCTGTCTCATATATATATATATCATGTAACCTGGAGTGCCTGTGCTGCACAAACACCCAACATTCTTCCTTTTCCAGTTTATACGAAGGTGAATAAAGAGCTTGTTTACGTGAAACGTGTCGGCCATTTCTTTCTGAGCCTGTCACATCATATTAAATGATTCATGGGAGAAAGCAAACAGGAAGTAATCAATGGAGGAAGTAGATGCCACACCACTACATTAATAGATGTGCGATTTCGTGTCATCAAATGTTATATTTTTTGTAAATTAACAGACATGAAATCGACTGATGATGTGGCTATCAATTTCACATCGTCAAATATGATGGTGGCCAGGGCGTGTATAAAGCAGCATATTAGAACCTCCAGAGGTCGATGTTGTACCATGCTGATTTTCCAGCAGTGTTGGAATTTATTTAAAGATAATTTCATACTCATGATTTTTCAGCCATGGCAAATGGAATATATGGATAATTCTCTCCGAAATTTCGTTTGAATCTTACCAGTTTAATAAGAATAGCATTAGGTTTTGTCTTGTTAGTTGAAAAATGATAATTTTATCAAGAATCATTTTATATATTATATTGCTATATATTATGTAACAAAGTAGCACGTGTTCAAGAATTAAGACAACTGTACCCACTTTATTGCAATAAATGCAACACAGCCTTTATTATTGCAGATGCTTTGGGGAGTATGACTGAAATTAAGAAACCTCCCAACTTCAAGATTTGCCTCTGATTTATGTTACTGTTTGTGGAAGAGTTTAAAACCAATAAGATTTTTGTAGTGAAGACAAAACATGTCTAATTTTTACATTTATTTCCTATGAAATTTCTATATTATTTTGGTAATAATCATGACATAAATTTGTGAAGTACCCCCTACTATATACATAAGGATTTTAATAATCGATCAAGAATCAATGTTTCTCCAAATTTCTTGGTATCACCGCGCAAAGAAATCTTATAAACCATTTACTGTCAATATGTTCAATATATTTTGTTTATATAATAAATTTGTATATTTCTTTGTTCAGTAGTAGTACTCTACCAGCTCTATTGTATGAACTTGGCAATATTCTGTGTGAGTGTAAGGATGGAGAGGCCATATTTATATATTATGCACATCACTCTGTATCATTGCAGATGCTTTGTTTACATCAGCCAAGAAAGTGAGAGGAAAAAAGTGATTGAAGAAAAGTTGCTTGAGAGACTGAAGTCCATCCCAAGCTTCTGTTCCTGATGTAGAGCGGAATATTTAAATGCCTTCAGTTTACTAAGTATGATTAAGAATTCTCCTTTTTTTAATGTGATGACTTTATTTTATACATCATTTTTCATTGGGGGCTTGGTGTTAGAAAATAATTAGACAAAAATTATTGTAGACATGTTTTCCCATTATTTTACATAATTTTTGTAAAATGCTTTACGGATATACTGCGATCTACAGACAACTGTAGATTTTATTGATAAAGTTTGGCAGCATCGATGCCTGTGAATTCTTTGTAAATTTTACATTTTCTTTTTACAGTGCAAATGAAATATCTATCTATCTATTCCCGGTCTTTCTCTCTCCCACCTTTCTAAACTACATAAACTCCATCTCTCTATCTCCGTCTTTTTCTCTCCCAGTTTTTAAAAGATTTTTTTCTCTCTCTGTCTATCTATCTATCTTTCTATCTCCGTCCTCTTCTCTCCCTCCCACCTTGTCTCTCTGACACTGCATTTACCTCTCTTTTTCATAATCAAGTCAAACCATATGTCGCTAATGCATTTCCAAGGACCCTTTGATGCTTCCGAGAAAATGTCTTCATTCTTAAGAGAGGAAATGTGATGAAAGTGAAGTCGAAGAAGACGAAAAGAAAGAGGAGGATGTATGATAATGATAACGATAATAATGAGAATGATAATAAGAGTAGTGATAGTAATGATGATAATAATGATGACGAAAATAATGATAACAGTAATGGTAATGATAATGGTAAAAATAATAGTAATAATAATAATGATTATAACAGCAATGATAATAATGATAATGAGAACGATAATAACAATTATCAGAATAAAGTTTGTCGCCTCCGCTGCCACCACATGTTAGAATAATATTTGAGTGTCACCAACATATATATTTTACTGATTCTCTGAGCCTTGGTATCGCCGCCACCACTCAAAGGTTTATTTTTATGAGGAACCCTTGACGAAAACCCTAACGATCGTGAAGAAAAACATTAATTAATGACAGTATGTTTTTTATGGTTTTAAGGCGCGTGTTTGGGTCATTACGGAGAAAATAACGATTTTCCTTTGATCGTTTATTGATTAAACGAAACACGCATAAAGATATTAATAAAACTTGAAGAATGGGCTTATTCTTAGGAATTCTATTTTCACCCCTTGTTATTTAAAACCAACAAGTTTACATTCTATAAATACCAACACTAAGCACATGATGACGTTACTATTCTTTCCCTCCGTGACTATTATTTCCTCGCCAAATTAAATCTACTCCCTCGTTTACTTTAATCATCATATTTACTCTCAAATCTAATTAAATGTTAACTTTCTTTCTTGCTCTTTCTTTCTTATGTAATCTATTTCCTGGATTTTCATTCTATATTACTATATTTGGTCGGTTGTTATTCTGTTTACTACTGTCGGGCTGTTGCCTTTCACAAGCCGCGACTCTCAGCAATTCCAATCAACCACACCAAAAAAACGTTGATAATTTACCACGATTTTTCCACACTCCTTCTAATCATCAATTATCGCTCCTTTTCTCTTTATCTTACTGTTCCTAACCGGATATTTCCTCTTTCGCATTATCGGGCAGTGACGAACCTCTAATCTGAGCACTTTTAATTATCAGCTTAAAAAAAAAAAAAGAAAAAAAAAAAAACTGGGAGGCAAGGCGTTTGGCAAATATGGCGTCTCTGATCATGCATCTTATGGCCAGTAATTCTGCAGGCAGAGACAGGAACCAAGGAGTGAACGAGACACATCTTTTTTGGCACCTAAGAGAATATATATCATTGCCCTGGCTACATATTATACCCTTAAAATTGGGAGAAAATAGCTATCCAAAACGACATCATATGCGTGTAGAGAGTTGAACCAAGGAACGAACGGCAGGGAAGGAATGGTCCTGACAAGCGCCATGTAAGTGTCAGAAATTGGTATTTAGGTATTTTCAAGTAAGAGTACTATTACTAGTATCGTTCGTGAGACTCAGTAACACTGGTCTTACGTGGCCATTTTCAGTGTGTATGTGTTTATATATATATATATATATATATATATATATATATATATATATATATATGTAGGTATATGTGTATATAAACATATATATATATATGTGCGTGTGTGTTTGTGTGTGTGTATGTATATATATGTATATATTTATATATATATATATATATATATATATATATATATATGTAGGTATATGTGTATATAAACATATATACATATGTGTGTGTGTGTGTGTGTTTGTGTGTGTGTATGTATATATATGTATATATTTATATATATATATATATATATATTGTTAGTTAGTCTTAGATTCGGCCCGAGGCTTGTTCCCTCGAGTCAAATAGGCCTCCTGTTCTTGATCAGAAATATTTCTCAAGAGAATAGCAAATGGGGAATGTGGAAACAA
>BOPN01000870.1:129470-146970 GCA_017312705.2 Penaeus japonicus | reverse complement strand
CTCTTCTTCTCCTCTTCTTCTTCTTTCTCCTCTTCTTTTTCTTTCTCCGTTTCCTTCTCCTCCTCCTTCTATTCCTCTTCTTCTTCTTCTCTTTCTTGTTCCTCCTCCTCCTCCTCCTCCTCCTCCTCCTCCTCCTCCTCCTCCTCCTCCTCCTCCTCCTCCTCTTTCCCCTCAACCTCCTTCTTCATCTCTATTCTCCCCATTTCTTAGTTTAACATATGCTATTAACAAAGCTCGTAGCGACAAATATAGAAATAAGGTAAGAATGAGACTGACTATCTAAACAACGTAAGAGATGTATTAGACGCGTTTCGACGGAGGTCTTCCCCAGAAAAACCTCCGTCGGAACGCGTCAAATACATATCTTGCGTTCTTTAGATATTCAGTCTCATTCATACCTTTCTAATAATGTACTATAAACTCGGTGATAAATGAAGAACACACACGTTAGGTGTTTATAATGCATAGGCCTCTTTATCAAAGTGTATCGAGCTGTTTTTAGGCTCGGTGAGGCCTATTATTATCATTATTTCCTCTCACCTTCTCTCTGATGACGTCATGCTTGTCAATAAGCTATAGATATATAAATTGTTTTGTCGACGGTGCAGGGGGCTGGGGGTTGGGGGTGGGGGCTGGGGGGTTGGGGGGTTAGAGGAAGGCATTCCTTTTATGTCTCTATTGATTTTGTTATGTAGGTGTTCTCTCTTTTTCTCTCTCTCTCTCTCTTTATCTATCTATCTATCTATCTATCTGTCTGTCTATCTATCCATCCATCTCTTTCTATCTATCTATCTGTTTATTTCTCTATCTATCTACCTATATATCTCTCTCTTATCTCTCTCTCTCTTGTCTCTCTCTCTCTCTCTCTCTCTCTCTCTCTCTCTCTCTCTCTCTCTCTCTCTCTCTCTCTCTCTCTCTCTCTCTCTCTCTCTCTCTCTCTCTCTCTCTCTCTCTCTCTCTCTCTCTCTTTCTCCCTCTCTCTTTCTCCCTCTCTCTCTATGTCTATACTATCTATCTATCTATATACCCATCTATTTGCCTATCTATCTCTAGATAAATAACACAAAAAGCTTCATTTTTTTCTTGAAAATCTTTTCGTTTTTTTATATTTCGCGGGACTAAATCCTTATATTGATAATAGTAGTTATAGCAATTGTCGTCATTATCATTATTATCACTATCACTATCATTATTATCGTCACCATCATCATCGTCACTATCACTATCATTATTATACCCATCACTATCATTATCATCATCACTATAAACATCGTTGTTAACCATACAAAAAATCCAAAAACAGATCTTTCGAGTTTCGTACAAAGTATTTTTTTTTTTTCTTCTTCTTCTTTTTTTTACGCTCATTACTGACGTGCAATCAAAACACCTTCCAACAACTTCTTTTTCTGGCACGGCATTTTTGCATTCTGGTTTGAATTGCAAATGAGAAATTCGATCAATAGGAAGAGATCTAAACGGAAAGAATTAAATCATAAAAATTATATAAAGATATTTTTAAAAACATATGATGACTTGCAGAAACGAAGCGGAAGAAAACAATGAACATACACAAGAAATGAAAGAGTGTGTTATAACACGATAACAAGGCGGAGAACACAGAACAAAATTTATAGCCTTTGTATCCTACATATTGCCCTTGAGTCTGTTCTTGTTCAAACGAAAAAGAAAAAAAAGAAAACATGACTATATTATTCTGGAAATTTGCCGGAAATTTGCGATTCTAAGATTATATATGTTTCCGCTATATTGACGCCTCTTGTGAGTTTGTTTGTTTGTTTGCTATCGTTTTGTATTAAAAGGAAAGAAGTTGTATATTTTTCTTTCTTTCCCTCTTTCTTTCTCTCTGTCTGTCTGTCTGTTTCTCTCTCTCTCTCTCTCTCTCTCTCTCTCTCTCTCTCTCTCTCTCTCTCTCTCTCTCTCTCTCTCTCTCTCTCTCTCTCTCTCTCTCTCTCTCTCTCTCTCCGAGGATCACCAAAGAACAAAAAGAATCCCTTTCAAGCAAAAAAAATTGAATTATTTTATACAACTTTTAATTCATTAGTGAAATGTTCACTAATGAACTTCAAATCCAAAACATATATAAATTCATAACACACTGCAGTGAACCCTTAGGCATTCAATCCTTCCAGTAATTATTTCTCATGACTTAATGATGACAGTGACGTAGTCTTGCTGTTTAAAGATAATGAGTTCCCTCCATCGGCACTGCTGGAGACTGTGTGAGGAAGGGAAAGGAGGGAGAAGGACGGCGTGGAAGGAGGAGATGAGCAGATAAGAGAGGGGAGGGATGGAAACGAAGAGAGAAGAGCGAGAGATAAGAAGAGAGAGAGAGGTGAGACAGAAACGAAGAGAGAGAGATAAGAGAGAGGAGAGACTGAAAGAAGAAAGAGAAGGGGGATGAAGGAAGAGAGAGAGCGAGGAGAGAAAATAAGTAGAAAGAGGAGGAGGAGAAATTAAAAGAGAGAGAAAAATGAAAGAGGAGGGGGAGAAATTAAAAGAGAGAGAAAAATGAAAGAGGAGGAGGAGAAATGGAGAGAGAGAGGGATAAGAGAGGGTAGCGAGAGAAAGCAAAAAGAGGAGGAAAGAAGAAGAGAAAGAGAAAGAAAAAAAGAGAAGGAAGAAAAATAAATAGAGAGAGATAAGAAGAAGAAAAAAAGGAGACGAGATAAATGGGGTGAAGAAAGGAAGAGAGAACAACAATGTGTGATGATAGAAAGCAAGGGGAATAATCACCGGATACACATACGAGTATACACACAAGACAAACAATATCGTCTTGATATTGTGATAGGAAAAAAAAATATATACAAAACGAGAAAAGTGAAAGATAAACCAACAGGTTTAAGGAAGAAGGGACGAAGGTATATAAGAGGTTGGGGGAGAAGCAGACGGTCCAAGAGGGGTCAGGTGGTCTGTGGGAAGGGTAGCCTGCATAAGAAAACAGTCTGGGAATGGGAGAAGCGAAGAGACTGCCTATGCAAGAAAAAAAATACTGTTAAGGTTAAGTCTGGGCAGCTTATTTGTAAGAAAGGATTCCGCAACAGGAAAAAAAACAAGATGTGCTGCTGACAAATCCATATGACAACTCGTGTCCCGCTGGTGGCAGAGGAGGGCGTTGTCAGTGCGTCCCCGGGACATAGCACCACTTATGCTGAGAGACGTGATAGACAATACCCTAGCATTGTTTATGACGGGCGGAAAAGGGCATGGCGTGGAGAGAGGGCAGGTGCATGTACCAGGTTGTGACAGAGAGTGTTCACCTGGCGAGAGGTGAGCTAGCAAAAGAGAGAGAAGACTTCCCTATCGCAGGGCAGGATGAGAACAGACAGGATAAGATCCTCTCAAGAAGGCCGGGCGTGGTTCGAAGGCCGTCGCGCAATAGAGGACGTGACGAGGGGAAAGCCCAGAGTCGACTCCGCAAATCGACGTCATCTCCCGAAGACTGTGGCTCACAGATGCGGAGGACACAAAGGAAGAGGTAAATGACATCTTCCTTCACTTGGGAGGGGAGGGGAGGGGAGGGGAGGAGGAGAAGTGCACGTGCGTCCCACTGGGCATCGGTTTCCTGCACAGTGAAAAGGGGAAATGACTGGCAGAGCGGTGAAAGAGGGTGTCCGAGAAACGCGTGGGAGAGTGACAGGGAATTCAGATTCTTCGGGAAATCCGGGGAAAGGGCAGGGCAATGGGGTCGGAGGGCGCAAAAAAAAAAAAAAAAAAAAAAGATGAAATGAATTCTGTATCATCACATATTCATAAAATTCTAATTCCACGGAATAAATCTCAAAACCATTACTGAATGCGATAAAGCTATGAATAAACCATGTTCTTTGATATAAAATAAATACTGATAAACCTTCAGCAAAAACATCGAACAGTCAATTACCAACGATGGAGTTTGATATCACTCACGGCCAAAAAAGGTGCAATTGAAGAGAAATTGAAAACGTGAATATCAAGCCTGCATCTGCAAGTTTCAAGTATTAATTTTAGAAAAGTAATGTAGTTTGAAATATGGGCAGGAAAGTTTTTTTTCCCTTCTTTTCTTGTGTTTTCTAGTTCTTTTCTCCATTATTTTTTAATCTTCCTGTTTCTTCTTTATTTTATATTTCTTTCTCCACTTTTTCTGATGTTTTCTTACCATCCTTTTTGTTGTTGTTGTTGTTTCTTGTTTATTTTCCTTTTTTTCTGTTTCTATTTCCTTTTCCTTTCTCTTTTTGAACATTTACTGAATTTCTCCCCATCCCTCTTTCTCTCGTTCTTCCCTTTCGCTTCTCTCGATTTGCCTTGCATCCTTTATTTCATTCTCGCTTTCTATCTTCTTTTCCTTCATTTTTTCCCCCCATTTTTTGTGTTATTACCTTTCTCTCTTATCATTCTTCTATCATCTTCCTCTCTTCCTTCTTCTCTATTTTCTGGAAACAGAGAGAAAGATAGAGAGTGAGTGAATGAGTGTGTGAGTTAGTGGGTGAGTGAGTGAATGAGTGAATGAATGAGAGAGTGAGTGAATGAGTGAATGAATGAGAGAGTGAGTGAATGAGTGAGAGAGTGAGTGAATGAGTGAATGAATGAGAGTGAGTGAGTGAGTAAATGAGTGAGTTAGAGAGAGAAAGAAATGAGGAGGAGGAGGAGTCAGCGAGTCCTCTAATTACCCCCAATTAAACTTAATTAAAGTAACATTAAAGCTTCAGATATTTGTAAAAAAAAAAAAAAAAAAAAAAAAAAAAAAAAAAAAACATGTAAGTTGATAAAACAGCGCTTGATATCGCACTTTGATGAATTTCAATAATGTTCTGGCTGGGGTTCAATCCTTGATAGCGCTCAATCTTTCTTTCTCTCTCTTTCTTTCTCTCTCTTTGTCTCTCTCTCTCTCTCTGTCTCTCTCTCTCTCTCTCTCTCTCTTTCTCTCTGATTGTGTATATATATAGCTGTGTGTGTATGTGTATATGGTTCTGTATATATATACCTGTGTGTGTATGTGTATATGGTTCTGTATATATATAGCTGTGTGTGTATGTGTATATGATTGTGTATATATATAGCTGTGTGTGTATGTGTATATGGTTGTGTATATCTATATGGATGTGGTATGTTTGTGTGTATATGTATATAGTGTGTGCATATATATATGGTGTTTGTGCGTATATATGGTTGTGTATATGTATAGTGTATGTGTATATACATATGGTGTGTGTGTATGGTTTTCTATATGTATATGGTGTGTGTGTGTGTGTGTGTGTGTGTGTGTGTGTGTGTGTGTGTATATATATATATATATATATATATATATATATATATATATATATATATATATATATAAACATTCTCTCACTCTTCCCCCTCACTTAGAGTCAAGATCTAATCAACACACGCTTCTCATCATCCCAGTCAAAACATCAAAAGTTCTTTACTTAAGGTTATTACACTCATTAAATTTAACAGCTGACCGAGGACGTCCCTCGCTCTCGCATTAGTTACTGCGTCGATTCGAGGCTGGGAGTGTCTGGTCCGTTTTGATAATCATTATTATCATCATTGTTATCATTATTGCGTTTTTTTCATCATTATTTTCTTTATCATTATCATCCTTGTTATCATTTTGATTATCATTATCATTATTATAATTTTGATTATCATTATCATTATCATCCTCGTCATTATCATTATCACTTTAACCATTTTCATTAGCATTATTACTTTTATCATCAGTACTATTATTATCATTATCATCCTCATCATTATTGCCCTTGACATTATCCCTATAATCAGTTTTATCACCATCATCATCATCATTATCATTACACTCAGTTATTACCATAATAATCATCATTATTAGTATCAGTAACATTAGATAGATATATATAGATATATAGAGATATAGGTATAGATGGATAGATACACATACACACACACACATACACACACATATACACTCACACGCGCGCAGGCACACACACACATACACACACACACAGGCACACACAACACACACGAAATAGCGTGGTTAAAAAAAAAAAAAAATAATAATAAAATAATGATGACAAGTAAAATGAACAGTTTAAAACTATTGAAAAAAATCAAAACTTCAATCTAAAATCCTAGCGCAAAATACTAATTCCATTTACTATAAACTACAACAGAAAAAAATAAAATCACAATAGATAGCCTAATAGAACGATCCAATCGAACCTCCTCTCTTTGTTTTGTTTATATTTTTGTATATAAAAAATAAAGCAATTATTGCGAAACCTAAATTGAACACTATCAAATTATTAAAAAAAAGAAAGGAACAATTGGTATAAAACACAGATATACAAAAAAAGAAAATGATAACAACAAAAAGAACCATGTGTAACAATACCTGAATGAACAATTGAATTAATCTTTTCCATATGTGTTTTATCCAAAACAAGAGAGAGAAAGAAAGTCACGCACAACAATACTTACAAATGCTATTTAATCTTAATCCCCTCCCTTCATTATCATTATTTTTTTCCAAACATATAGACAATAATCCTCTAATAACAATACCTAAAAGAACGACTCAATCTACACACGAGAAAAAACAACAACAAAGAAACCCGTATCACAATACCTAAAAGTACAATTGAATCCAAGATCCTCCTTTTCGGGGGTCCTATCTCGAGCTCCATCGCTCCTGACCTTCTGCAGGCCCTCCTTCGAGAACCGATAATGCGAAACCTATATAATCATCGCGTCAGGTGGGCGTTCGCGGGCGTTCGATTACACAGCGGGAAGTCGGATTCAAAGTTTAACCTTAAATTGGTCTCGGGTTCGGGTTACAACGGGCGGTCAGTGGGTTTCTTTTATGTGGTTATGTGGAATAGGGGGGGAGGGGGTGAAGTAGGATTGGTGAAATAAATAAATAGAGAAGGCATTTATCTTTTTTTTTCTTTCTTTCTTTCTTTCTTTTTTTTAGGTTATTAGCATTTTTCGCTTGTTTTTAGCATGGCGCCTCTCGGTGGATTAGAGGCCCTGGGACTGGTTCACTAAATTCTGTTTATGTTGGAGACTTGTTGGTGACCTTGGTTGGAGCCAGGCATGAGTCAATAAAAAGATAGTTCACTGGAGTCAAGGATAAGGGACATTAATAATGATAGTTTGCCTTACATTAGTTGTATTTACCTGTACTTCGTGTTGTGATTGTTTTCTCTTGATAATTAGATATAAGAATGAATAACATGTCTGGATACAGGATAGCGTAAGAAAATATTCTTTGGCCAACCAATTTTAAAATCGTCTAAATTCAAGTTGATAATGTTTTAGAATATGATGTAGTGCAGTGGCGCTATTTGCAGTCGTGAATAACTTTAGGTTTATTAAATGTTGTCAACTTTGTGTGGTTAATATCAAATGCTTATTGCCTAAACAGTAAACATTATTAACATGGATGAACCGGATAAATCAGACACCAAATGACTTAAAATACATTAGCCACAGGGTCATTACACGAAACCCATCTCCTTGCTCCCCCCCCCCCCCCACCGCCCCCCATTACCAAAATCTCAGGATCTTTCCGTGAAACTACCTTTGTTTCTCCATCTATTTAAATATTCAGCAAGGTATTAATCCATGATTAGTGAGTAAATGATCTAGGGGGAATTTATCATACAATAATGATATAAATTATCTATTACTTTAAACATTACTCGGCGGAAATATGGCGAACATAATAGAATGCTATCGTAATTAGAGAGCAGGCAGCGCTAAGGGTACCACTCTACACGTTACTGGCAACTGCTAAATGACCTTTAACTGACCTACCGTTACTGAAAAGTCCTTGATTGGAGTGAACCACTTTTCAATTATAAATGCCATAGTCCTTGCTGCGGTATATTGGTTGTAATGGAGGAGTAAAAGAACAAATTTTTAATACCACAGATCACCAAAAAAAAAAGAAAAAAAAAAGAAAAAAATATATATATAATAAAATAAATAAAAAAAGAGGATAACTTTGTACTAGAGACCAGAAGATATATCCTCCCAACTCATCTGGTTTCCTCAAATAATTAATCCGGCTCTTTACGAACACTATTTCATGTCTATAGGTTAGAGAATAATGGTCTGGCTACTGAGGAATGATACAGTTTCAGATAAAAAAAACCTTCCCAAGAGTATACATGATCATAAAGTTAGGTAAGAATCCCAAGTTCGGCTGTTGGGTATGTGACAGTATTTTTCCCTGGAGGGTTCGTGGCGTTTGAAACTAAGCACTTATCCCTGTTGTAAATAAGCAATGGTACTGACCCTATAAACCGGAAAAGGCATGATTGTATACCAATGAATCCATGAGAGTAAAAACTTAAAAATTGGCTAGCATTATTGATCATACAAAGTCTCGCGGCTCCTATCCTGTAGGCCAGTGTTTCCCAAACCCATGGTCGCGACCCAAATAAGGGTCGCGAGGGTTTTTCTGAGGGTCGCGGACGGTTAGTAATATAAATTTACTCAATAAAACTATATACAATTATAAATAAGTGTAACATATCAAAATTATTGGTGACTAGCACTACATGTACGTACACTCATTTAGGGTCGCCGGGCCAGGCCAAGATTGTATTTAGGGTCACGACCAAAAAAGTTTGGGAACCACTGCTGTAGGCCTATTCAATGAGGGGCTCTGGTAAACAAACCCTCACCTCGTATATTCCGGCAAGATTGAGCTCAGGAAGATCACAGACTCACAGATCATAAGCGTATCTAATCCCATAGGTGATTTCAAAGGGGATTCGCCCTGTCAACGCTCTTTGAGGGGGCCTGTAAAGGGAGGTGTGTGGGACGAGAAAGGTGCTGTAGGAGGCTGATTTGGTTAGGCGTGTGGATTTTGGCTTGGGGGTGTGTTGGTACGCGCGCATGTGTGTGTGTGTGGGGGGGGGGGGAGTATGGAGTGGGTGTGGGTGTGTGTGTGTGGGTATGGTGTGGGTGTGTGTGTGTGTGTGTGTGTGTGTAATAGTGGTTGTATGTGGGTGTGGGTGTGGGTGTGTACACACATGTGTATGTATTTGTATGTGTGTAGTATATGTAATATAGGGTATTATTGGAAATGACGTCATTTCTCTAAGATACGACGTAGGCAACCTAATTGGTTCGATCGCCCCAAGCCACTGATTGTTATGAATTAATTACACTAATTCAGTGTTGTGAAGCAGCCGTTTCCTAAGGAAATAAGGAATGGAAAATTCATATTTGAAACGCAGTTATTTCTTAATCACTTCTTTAGTCGTTCGCTTCTGTTAGGCGTAAGAATTTTCTCTGACTTGGAATATATTTCCTCCATACCTCTTCCGCCGTAACTGAATAATAAAGACGTTAGAGAAACAGAAAGGATTATAGATTTTCTCTTCCGCACCACGAGGAAATGACGGAAATAAAGCGAACGCGATTGTAGCGGATGGCGTATGCGAGGGAAATCGAATTAGCCAATAAGAATTGCTTTGAGGGTAAATGAGCCAATTAGATTCGTGGTAGATAATCACTTGACAATATATACTGGATCGAGGGGAAGGAAATTCAAATCAGTTTCATCATGGCCTGTCAGTGGATAAGATGCAAGTCACACTTCATATTATTTTCTTCCGCGAAATATCTTTATAAACGTACAGAAACCTTAATGTATTTTCGGGATGATGGTGTAATACCAGCTGAAATAACTTGTCCACAGCCTGACCCATGAAGCAGTTGCTAAAGGTAAGATCTTATCTAGAATCTTACTAAATCCATGTATTATCTCGGATCTTATCTTGCCAGAAGATGATGTGAAGATTTTGTAGACCAGGTGTGGGGTGATGGGAGCACCCCCCCCCCCCAACAGGGTTAGGGTCAATATAGCGTACTTTCCTGGGTGTTATAATGCCAGACCATACGAGGTGAAGATATTGCAGACCAGGGTGGGGAGGGGGGGGGGGACTTAATATGCATCACTGCAGCAAAATCACATCGATATGTTCCTTACATCCTGCAATTTCCCTGGTACTCATCACACCTCCCCTAGCTATCGAGACCAATATTGCAGCTGTGCTTCGCTTGAGGCGGGAATGAATGCTAGATCCGTCTGAATCGCAACGAAAGCTACCAGAAATACATCGTGTCCACCCGAAATTAGGTGTTAAGCGTCATCTTGAAGCTTACCAATGTATATCTTTACGAAGAAAACTTAAAATTGGAGCCAACGCCAACAAATCATGGACTCGTCTCCCCCTCACCTGAGCACGAGAAGCCCTGCGACGTCGATATCCGTTTTGGCTGCTCCCTGGACGCGGGAAAAACATCTCGAGTTCCTTGTGTCAAAAACGAAACAGACCAACTGCTCCTGGGGAATAGTAGGATTTAGTTACTAGTAATAGGAGACGGTAGTAAGGAGACTATCATATCAATTGTATATAGCAAGAATAACGATAACAACAATTATATACAAAATAAAAAAGGGATGATAGTTACCTTCCCTTTGACTCTTATTGAAGTTGTGGATGAGTTAACACTCATAACCCTAAAACTGATTCACGAAGATCGAAAGAGGAAATCTGGCGAACACAAATCTCATTAATGAGGGAGGAAGCCTAGTTATACGTAGCCTGGCTAATGGGAATCTTAACTCATGTTGGAGTGCGTTCGAGTTATTAGCATATGCTGCTGACAGAGCCGACATCACGCTCCATATAGCATGAATGGCATTTCTTCCGACTTGGGTTCATCAGGACACGAAGACAAATGAACAAAGATGCTATACTAGGTAATATGATCTAAGGATAAACACAAATACAATTACGCGTGTACAAAGACGAAATGGAATGCAGTCACAATATCACGGGAAATACTGAACCTTGATGTTTCGAATCAGAATAAACTTTTCTTTACTAGCGAGGAATATATTACTGATCAAACGTAACGGTTTGTTGTCTTTCTTTCTGTTCCTGTTGCGCTTTATTTCAAAACCTGTAGCGGTTACTGTAGCATATTAGGAAAACCAAGTTTCAAATAACATTCCGCGCCGGCTCCATTACTCACAAGCTAGGAAGTTAATGAAAACGTTGAAGAGAGTCCAAACGACTATGGTCTCTGGCATAGAAAAGTTTTGACAAATAAATGGATGACATTTCAGATGATGGATGAATAAAGTTAAAAGGGAACAAAGAGGTGAAGATGTGAAACCTTATGTTAAAAAGATACTTATAAAAAGGCACAGAAATAAGACTGTAACTGTACTGTCTTGCTAATTCCTGCATTGCAACAATCCTTTAATTACCTCTGAGATAATTAAGGTCATTCTTTTGGATTCCGAGATTGCAAATGAAGAAACAAAGGCTTCTCAAATGCAAGTCTTTCCCAATTAGATTCAAATTCCAAGTGTGTGATGATATCTTGATACTACGAGAAAAGGGAAAGTTTAATATGTCTGAATATCTACTGATGTAATAATGCTACAAATGTAGTAACAGATAGTTAAAGGAGATAATTTATAAAGGAAAGAGGCTGTATTAAGTAACTGTATTAGTTAAGGAACGTTCAGGTATACTTTTTTTTCGAAATACTCATAAGCCACCGATGAGTTGTTGGTAGTCGTAAGGTACAAATAGAGTAGACTAAGTTCTTTTGTTTTAGGGTACAAATAGGGTACAGTTGTGAGCTGAAAATAATGTATTGATTAGTAATGTATAGGAAGTGCTTATAATATTTCAATGCTTGTGATATGATGTTCACTGAATAAGTTGTTTTGCTTTGTTTTTGCATTTCTCTCATTCGCATAGAACCAAATGGTTTCCTTTTACAAATAAATAAAGAACCAAGAGGCTTTACTTAAAGCGCAAGTCAGAGGGAGCTTAGAAGATCCCTATGGTATTGAAGTAAAGGTGTGTGTGTGTAAATGTTATCTTTACCTTTGTTAATGTAGGTGTGTGGATGTTTTTGTATTTGTCTATTTGTTGTATGTGTCTTTATTTCTTTCTCTTTGTGTCAGCTGTGTTAGTGTAAGAGTGTAACCGTTTCTGTATATTTGTTCTTTCTCTCTCCTTCCTTTGTTAGTTTCTTGGTTTATGTGTACCAGTGTAATCGTTTCGGTGCATATTTGTTCTCTTTCTTTCACTCTCTCTTTCTCTTTCTCATCTCTCTCTTTTCTCTTCTCTCCCTCATTTCATTGTAACCAAGTCATACCCATTGATGATATAGTCTGTTCTGTTATTGTTATTGTTATTTTGCAATCGCTATTATCATTTCCATTGACTATCATTGATATGTATGCTTAAGATATACATTTGTCCATCATGTACATACCTATATGATTTATAGTAATGTACATGTTATTCCATTTATTATACATTTATTATTACATATATACACGGACGCTTGTTGCATCGCCTGGATATTTATTCTTCTCCTCACGCCACGCTAGACATATCAGTGTTGTTTTGTCTTTCCCTTTCGCAAGAGCTGTTTGATGATGTAATGTTTCTTTCTTTACATTCCATAGTCACATGTTAATACGCGTGATTCCTAAATATCGTTGCACTCGTGTTACAATCTGACAGACAGAATCCTTGCGTGCAACGTCCCACTCATCGGACACGCCAGTTCAGGAAATGAAGAAAAAATAATTAATATCTTAACCAAAATATTACCAAGATTGTTTTCACCCTCTTCTACTCCCCCCATGAGACCCCCCAGCCCCACACCCTCCGAAAATTCTCACAAACGAAGAAAAAAAAAAAAAAAAGAAGCCCTGTGACGTCGATATCCGTTTTGGCTGCTCCCTGGACGCGGGAAAAACATCTCGAGTTCCTTGTGTCAAAAACGAAACAGACCAACTGCTCCTTGGGAATAGTAGGATTTAGTTACTAGTAATAGGAGACGGTAGCAAGGAGACTATCATATCAATGGGATATAGCAAGAATAACGATAATAACAACAATTATATAAAAATTGAAAAAGGGATGATAGTTACTTTCCCTTTGAACCTTATTGAAGTTGTGGATGAGGTAACACTCATAACCCTAATACTGATTCGCGAAGATCGAAAGAGGAAATCTGGCGAACACAAATCTCATTAATGAGGGAAGAAGCCTAGTTATACGTAGCCTGGCTAATGGGAATCTTAACTCATGTTGGAGTGCGTTCGAGTTATTAGCATATGCTGCTGACAGAGCCGACATCACGCTCCATATAGCATGAACAGCATTTCTTCCGACTCGGGTTCATCAGGACACGAAGGCAAATGAACAAAGATGCTATACTAGGTGATATGATCTAAGGATAAACACAAATACAATTACGCGTGTACAAAGACGAAATGGAATGCAGTCACAATATCACGGGAAATATTGAACCTTGTTGTTTCGAATGAGAATAAACTTTCCTTTACTAGCGAGGAATATATTATTGATCAGACGTGACGGTTTGTTGTCTTTCTTTCTGTTCCTGTTGCGCTTCATTTCAAAATCTGTAGCGGTTACTGTAGCATATTAGGAAAACCAAGTTTCAAATAACATTCCGCGCCGGCTCCATTACTCACAAGCTAGGAAGTTAATGAAAACGTTGAAGAGAGTCCAAACGACTATGGTCTCTGGCATAGAAAAGTTTTGACAAATAAATGGATGACATTTCAGATGATGGATGAATAAAGTTAAAAGGGAACAAAGAGGTGAAGAAGTGAAACCTTATGTTAAAAAGATATATATATGTATATATATATATATAATATATATATATATATATATATATATATATATATATATATATATATATATATATATATATATATATATATATATATATATATATATATATATATGTATATATATATATATATATATATATATATATATATATATATATATATATATATATATATATATATATATATATATATATATATATATATATATATATATATATATATATATATATATATATATATATATATATATATATATATATATATATATATATATATATATATATATATATATATATATATATATATATATATATATATATATATATATATATATATATATATATATATATATATATATATATATATATATATATATATATATATATATATATATATATATATATATATATATATATATATATATATATATATATATATATATATATATATATATATATATATATATATATATATATATATATATATATATATATATATATATATATATATATATATATATATATATATATATATATATATATATATATATATATATATATATATATATATATATATATATATATATATATATATATATATATATATATATATATATATATATATATATATATATATATATATATATATATATATATATATATATATATATATATATATATATATATATATATACATATATATATATATATATATATATATATATATATATATATATATATATATATATATATATATATATATATATATATATATATATATATATATATATATATATATATATATATATATATATATATATATATATATATATATATATATATATATATATATATATATATATATATATATATATATATATATATATATATATATATATACATATATATATATATATATATATATATATATATATATATATAATATTCTATTTCGAACAACGAGCAGAGACAGACCTGGAAAGTAATATCCTCGTCAAACCATCTGTAATGTAATGTCGACGGTGATGCTGCGCCTATCTTGGGTTTCATCTCCGGCCTGCCAGCATCACTCAGCCTCCACGAAGACGAGAAGGGAGATTAAAGGACAAAGAAACAAACCCGGATGTATATTTTGTTGTGTATGGTGTCTATGTCTATGTGTGTGTGTGTGTGTGTGTGTGTGTGTGTGCATATATTCATATATATACATATATATATATATATATATATATATATATATATATATATATATATATATACATATATATATGTATGTATGTATATTCATAAATAAATACATATATATTCATAAACATATAAATATACATGTATACATATATGTGTGTGTGTGTGTTGTGTATGCATGGATATATATATTTATATGTGTTTGTATATATATGTATATAAGCATGTATATGTGTATATATATAAATATATATGTATATATGTGTGTGTGAACCACAAAAAAACAAACACAGTACCGTGTGCACACAGATAAAATAAAATAAATAAAAAACACTTACACAGTAAGATAGTTGAAATCGCTACGTTTCGAACTTTTAATGAAAGCTCATGCTGTAAAGTATTCAGAGAAGTTCCTCCTTCGATTGCCTACGTCTGAGAATGAAATTATATATATATATATATATATATATATATATATATATATATATATATATATATGTGTGTGTGTGTGTGTGTGTGTGTGTTTGTGTGTGTGTGTGTTCGCGTGCGTGTGTGATTGTATAGCTGTTGTATCAGGTGCCCCCATCCGCGCTTACCATAAACAAAATATCTGAATTCGCAATTTTAAAAATATCCGTACCTGCACTACACATAAAGATGTAAAACCATCACTCACAACTAAGTCTCCGTTAAATGTATCGGAAATGTATTGGAAGGAAGGAAGGAAAGAAAAATTGAGAAGAAAAGGAAGGGATAGGAGGAGAGGTTAAGAGGAAAGGAGAGAGGAGGAAGAACCGCCTAGGTGTAAACATTTTGGATGCTGCGTTGTCTTAAAATCGAAAATCCTCACAAAGATTATAACAGTGAATAAAATGCCGCTCCACTGCTACTCACTATCAACCATGGCACAAGGTGAACTGGGAAATATTCAGGAGAGGCTGCAAGTACCTAAGCCATGAGTATTCCATTGATAGACGCACGAGGTGGAACAGCACCAAACGTGTACATAAAATCACCGGAAATAAATGAGTCACTGTGCTTCTATGTACTTACAAACTCCAAAATAAAAACAACTCAGCAACACTGAATGGCTAATGATGACCAAACATCTAGAAACTCTAGAGCCTTTAAAGACAAAATAAAAAAGAATGATGACTCAACATCCACAGTTGCTAATGGGATGCCCCTTGTAGCGTCCTAAAGATACGTCCCTCGGTTTCAGGTTCTGAAGTGGAACCAGATATAGATGAAGTGATTGAGTCACAGCGAGACACTTAGTAAACATCATAAAGCGAAAGAATGCGAGCTGATGTCGGGAAAAATGGAACAAATGTGAAGATATCTTGTTATAATATATGTAAATTATTTCCCCATTCTCAGATCAGTGATTAATTCAAATCACCATTTGCCAGACTATGTGAAGGGCTGACTCAGTTGAGCACCATGGCAGCAGATGAAGCCGACGAACCAATCCAAAAATGAAGAGAAAACAAAACCCAAACAGTTGACACTTTTGGAACATTAGATGAACTACCGCTTCTGTTCTTGGTTCCGGCAATGATGATGAAGCGGGAGATGCACCTGCAGCAAGGAAGACTGCCATGGAAAAGATTGAGAGTTTCACAAGGAAAAGTGAATCAATGGAACAAAAGAAGACAGGCTGATGGAAGGGCAAGAAAAAGATATTTGCTGATTTGGCGAAAGTCGCTGTGCCCTGAAGAGCGATTTTTCAAGTGAGGTCTGCCAGACAATGCCAAGAGGGAAAGTGGTTGGGTTTCCCGTCCGCATCCAGATAACAAACAACTTGTATGGCTGAAGTTCATCATACAAAATATGCAGCGTTTATTGTAGCAAAAGTAGTTGACATTCATTAATAATTAGAGTTTTATAACAATATTCTAAAAATATCCGTATTTACATCTGCAACCGCAATTTATTAGAACCTGATATTCGCATCTGCATCCGCATCAGTGAAATACATATACACTGTAGGTCCGTATCCGTGGATCTCTGATTGCACACATCAGATACTTCTCTAGAACTTTGTGTGTATGTATGTGTACGTATGCGTATGTGTATGCTTGTATATATGTTTGTGTATGTCTACACTTATATCCATGTTTATGTTTATATTAATTTATCAATTCATCTATTTATCTATTGATCTATTCGCTTACGTATCTGTCCAAGAGGAAATTATGTAAACACGCAACTATTAGAGTTTGTTTGTGTAAATGCTTCCTCCTTTTTCCTGTTAACAGAATCCATCAAATCAAGTCAAAAGGGGGCTTGTGTACATGCAAGTGTAGGCCTAAAGAGATTAATGATTGATTGATAGAAATATTTTCAACAGGATTTCGTGGAATAAAAAGGTGCCGGGGGGAAGGTGGAAGGATAGGAAGGAAGGGGAGTGGAGGAGTGAAAAGGAAAGAAAGAAGGGGATGGGAGAGGAGGGGTGAAAAGAAGGGAAGGCGACGGATGTAAGGAAGAGGGGAAAGGAGGGATGGGGAGAAGAAGGGGACGAATGTGAGGAAGAGGGGAGAGGAGGGATGAAATGGAGGGAAGGGGAGAGGAGGGGTGAAAAGGGGGGAAGGGGACGAATGTGAGGAAG
>BOPN01000870.1:104470-109470 GCA_017312705.2 Penaeus japonicus | reverse complement strand
AAGCAACCCCTACCTAGCTAAGGGCCTTGTTTTCTTTAGTAAAAGGATGAACGAAATAATTACTCAAAAGCGAGAAGAGAGGCAGAATCAGTTGACTCTACAATTCCCATGAGTAATATGTGGAAGGACATCAATAAGATTAAAACTAATTCATATAATTTAGCACCTCATCCTCATCCAGAAACAGTAGCTTCATCTCAATGGTGTGAGGATTCTTCTCTTGATAATCTTCCATTATCCATACGCAGATGCTCTTCCAACTTAAAACACAAAAATGAAATTGATTATCAGTGTCAATTAACAGATTTGCCAATTAAAACTGGCAAATCCACTGCACCTGGGGACGATGGCATTACATATGACATTATTCGACTCCTTGCTAAGGTACAGGCAAAGGGAAGAAATCCTCTTTTAGATCTCTTCAACTTAACCTATGCTACAGGCACTCTGCCTACCTCCTGGAAACAGGCAACCATCATTCCCATTCCAAAACCAGGACGCCCAGACGAATTTCGACCAATATCACTGACATCCTGTCTCTCCAAAACCTGTGAAAGAATCCTCACTCGTCTTCTTTATCAGACCAAAGACCAAATTTATTCATCTATCTTTGGTTTCCAGAAATGGAAAGGAACACAAATGTGTTTAGCTCAGTACCTAAATCGAAGCAAAGCAGTCTTCATACTGCATAGACTTTAAAGGTGCTTTTGACAGAGCTTCTCCACCAGCAATTCTCCATGAATTAACTCTCTTGGGAGTTAGGGGAAAGCTACTGTTATGAACACAGGACTATTCATCTACAAGGAAAGTTAAAGTATGGTACCAAGGTACCTTTAGTGCTTTTGGTAAACTAGAGTTAGGTACCCCTCAAGGGGGGGTATTGTCCCCTACACTATTTAACTCACTTAGGCACTCTATCTAAAAATTGAACAATGAGTTAGGAGACCTATGTAATATCATATCATATGCGGATGATCTCATCCAAGTCTTTGATAGGGGGAATATGTAATCAGGAGATTTAGCAAAAAGTGTGCTTCTCTTGGCCTCATAATCAATCCTATCAAAATCAAACATATATCCAGACCTTGTCAACTGCCCTATATACCAAGCTTAGGTGGACAAGTTATTGCAAGGACTCTTCTACATGTATCTTGGTGTTATGGTGATTGCTCCACACCTCATGTCACGCAATTCTCGTTTCACCCAGGAAATTATTCACGATATCAAAGAACGTTGCTTGGAACGTTTAAGACCATTACAATTTATATGTAACAGATACGTTGGTGCCTCCCTCAGAGTCCTGAGGTTGATGTATATTACCTTAGTTCGAACCGTGATTGACTATGCGAGTCCGGTTCTTAGTCTGTTACCTCCAAATGCCCTCAAACCCCTTGAAGTTCTACAGAACAAGGCTATGAGAATTATACTCAGTTGCCCAATGACTGCCAAAGTTCTGGTCATGAGGAAAGAATTAGATCTCCCCACAATCCACAGTCGTGTTACCCAAATTAATACCGTTCTTGGTACTAGAATCTTGCAGCTCCTACCCAAACCACAGATTTCCCAAGCTTTGGCAAATAAGATCAGTCACAGAGTCAGGTTTGCTCGGCCTCGATATTCCAATCTAATACACTCCAACTCAAAATGGAAAGCTAAAACTGCCCAGACCATCCTCAGTTTCAATGTGTGGAGCATTGATGATCTTAATATCTCAGAAACCAAACTATCTGCACCATGGCATAGGACTCATGTATGTCCATATTGACAAACTGTCAGGACCTACATCCATGATTTTGACATCAGACCTGAAGTCTCTTTACCTGAAGTATATAGAAGATATCCTCCATCCTCTTGATGATGAACCCCACTTGCAGTCTACTGTGATGCCTCCACTGATCCTCATGGAGCAGCTGGGATTGGAGTCTTAATTCCCGACATTTCTTATAGAGAAAGTGTGCGGATTTCAGACTGGGAAAGCACAACTGATGCTGAATCATTGGCCATATACCATGCCATAAAGGAAGATAGTGAACAGGGGCGCCACCTGGCTGTCTTTTCTGACAGTCAGGGTGCCCTTTATAGACTCACTACATTTAGCCCAGAAAACATGGTATCTAAAAACATCCTACATCAAACTTCTAGACTCCCGGAGCAGGGTATACAAGTGTCATTGTACTGGATACCCTCTCATATAGGAATACCATCATGTGAAAAAGTCGACCAGTTAGCCAAATTCGCACTTTCCTATGAAGAACCACACTATGCTATACCATTATCTCTTACCCAGATGAAAAGACGTATTAATAGCTCTTTAAGAGATTATGAGGATCATGTATGGGCTACAGAAAAGATGAAAAAGAATGGACATGGCACTATCTGGCATTATGAAAGTATTGCCGGGACATCATACATGGACAAGCCCTATGAAATCTATAAAGGTCTGTCACATGTGCAGGATGCAGTTTTGGATGCAAAACCAGTCACATATCACCACTGTAAATTGTGCAAAAAAGCTAAATCACAGAGTCTCAACCACTACTTGCTTTGCTGTAAGAAAACTGTATCCTATCAATCGAACAGCACTGTACAAAGAACAACACTTATAGATTATATTAATTTTATTATAGACACTGGTCTTGTCTTTGACATGATCAGTGACATAAAAGTTTTTTTTTACCGAATAGGTAAACCATGTAAATATGTTAACCATTATAACGCAGCCCCTCAGGTATGTAAGATTTGTGCTTGACCAGTTAGGATAGATGCTTGACATCTTATCCTGGCTTTTTGCAGGGCATGTAAATTGTTCTGCAAATAAACTATATCAAATCAAATCAAATCTCTCTCTCACCCTCTCTCTTTCTCTCTCTCTCTCTCTCTTCCTCTTTCCCTCTCTCTAACTCTCTCTCTTTCTCTTTCGTTTCCTTTGTCTTGAAATTTTATACTGAAATTCCAATCGTATCGGTTGCCAGTTACAGGTTTCTTTTTTGCTGTCTTTTCTCTTGAGTTCACAAAAAAATAAAAGAAAAAATATACCTTATTTTTCTTTTCATTTCTCTCTTCGGTACTTTCATCCTTTTTTCTCTCCCTTTTTAATTTGTAGTAATTTGATTTTGCTTTTTGTTGTTTTGTCTATATTTTTCCCTCTCTTCTATACACACCCTCCTCCTCCTCTTTCTTCTTCTCCTCCTCCTCTTCTTTCATTTCTTCTCCTCCTCCTCCTCCTCTTCTTCTCTTCCTCCTCCTCATCCTCCTCCTCTTCTTCGTCTCCTCCTTCTCTTTTCTTTTTCTTCTCCTCCTCCTTTTCTTCTTCTTCTCCTCCCCTTCTTCCTTTTCTTCTTCTTCTCCTCCTCCTCTTCCTTTTCTTCTTCTTCTCCTCCTCCTCTTCCTTTTCTTCTTCTTCTCCTACTCCTCCTCCACCTCCTTTTTCTTCTTCTTCTTCTTCTTCTCCTCCTCCTCCATTTCCTCCTCTTTCTTCTTCGTCTCCTTTTTCTTCCTCTTCCTCCTCTTCCTCTTTCTTCATCGTCTCCTTTTTCTTCATCTTCCTCCTCTTCTTCTTTCTTCTTCTTCTCCTCCTCCTCCTCTTCCTCCTCATCCTCTTCCTCTTCCTCTCCTCCTCTTCATTTTCCTCTTCCTCCTCCTCCTCCACCTCTCCCTCCTCCTCCTCCTCCTTCTTCTTCTCTCTCTTTCTCCATCTCACTCTCTCTCTATCTCTCTTTCTCTCCCTATCTTTCTCTGTCTCTTTCTCTCTCCTCTTCCTCTTCCTCTTCCTCTTCCTCTTCCTCTCCTCCTCCTCCTCCTCCTCCTCCTCTTCCTTTTCCTACTCCTCTTCCTCCTCTCTTCCTCCTCATCCTCTTCCTCTTCCTTCTCCTCCTCCTCCTCTTCTTCTTCTTCCTCCTCCTCCTCCTCTGCCTCCTCCTCCTCATTCTCCTCATTCTCCTCCTCCTCTTCATCCTCTCCTCCTCATCCTCATCCTGCTCTTCCACTTCTTCCTCCTCTTTCTCCTCTTCCTCGCTCTCCTCCTGCTTTTCCTCTTCTTCCTCTTCCTCCTCCTCCACCACCTCTCCCCTTAAATCCAATTTAAAACCTATTACTCCCCTCTCTTTCTCCCCTCCCTCCGCTCTTCCCTTCACCTTTCGTACCCTGTGACCTCACTGCATTGCGAAAGAGGGGATAGGGGGGCGGGGAGATGGAAGATTATTGGGGGGAGGGAGGGGAGGGCAAAGTAGGAGGGGGGAGGGAGGGGAAAGGGGAGGGAGAAGGAGAGGAGGGAGCGGAGGGAGGAGAGGGAGGGAGGAAGGGGAAAGGAGGGGAGGGGAAGGGAGGAGGGGAGTGAGGGGAGAGGAGCCCAACCTATAGAGATGGTATTTATAAATACCAGTAGGTGGTATTTATCAACAATTTATCATTGGAAGCCATTATGGAATATTAAGTGGGCGGAGGAGGGTGTGGGAGAAGGGGAGAGGGGAGGGGGGAGGAAGGAAGACCGAGAGAGACGAGAGAAAGGGGGTGGGAGTAAATGCAGGAAGAGGAGAGAGAGAGAGAAATGGGAAGATGAGAGAGTGAGTGAGAGAGAGAGAGAATCTGAAAGACAGATATAGAGAAGAGAGAGAGAGAGAGAATCTGAAAGACAGATATAGAGAAGAGAGAGAGAGAGAGAGACAGACCACCAGAGACATAAAGAGCGAGGGACAGAAACAGAAACACAGAGAGAGAGAGCCAGACAGACAGACAAAAAGTGAATGATTATCACGTAGAACAAAAGTGAACACCTAAAAGACGAACAAGACGAACACACACGATGGAAACAATACGAGAAACAGAGAAACGAACGATTTAGGAACCGAAGCCGATGTCGACGGGGGGGGGGGGGGGGAAGGGGAGACTATGATACTTCGATTCACTCGGTCTATTTGAAACTTTTTTTTTTTTTTTAAACTTTGAAAGGCTTTTGAAAAGTTTTTGAACTTTTGAAACTGTTATATTTATAGAGTTGAATA
>BOPN01000870.1:94470-96970 GCA_017312705.2 Penaeus japonicus | reverse complement strand
GGTTCTCACCGTGTTGGGAGTATTGTCCGCTGGTATGGCCATGCTGTTTCTAATCCTACCTAGGCACTACTCGACAGGATCCAATCTCAAGCCCAACGTCTGGTGTCTTACAAGATGAACATATACGATTGCTAGATATACTTCCAGCTCCTCCGCCACCGAAGTGAAGTTGCAGCGATGTGTGTGCAACAAGTAACACGTTCCCCATCTCGCCTCGCTACGACTTGATCCAGGAGCGGTGGTATTGCATCACTCGGAGATAAGGGGCTGTTTTTTTAAACTTCATACCGGCCCGAAACATTACATTACCAACCTGAATATGAAAAATTGGGTTAGTTAAAAGAAATTTGTTTGGATTCGCCCGAAAATATTATAGCCACCCTAACGAAAAAAATGCGATCGGCTAACCCTCCCTAGGGCCGTCCCGAATCGAAATGATTATAACAAAAAACAAAAAGGTTCTCCTCTAAATAAACTAAAACATTTATATGAACCGACTGTATTTTAATTCATACCATAGCGGGCTTTGCAAAGTGTCTCTTAAACATCAGATATTTTATCGGAGACTTTTGTTGACAGCAAATAATCAAAACCAACACCTGTCTCCTGAGCTCTTCTATACGACTTTATGTGTCAAAAGTCAACTTCAACGCTGAACTAACGACATCAATAACACTTTTAAGAAGGTAAGAAGCACATAAGAAGTGACTGACGTGTATTTATATACAAATTTAGGCCAGAGAGGTGAAGGTACTGTCAGCCTGTACAGTGTCCAGTATTGCGAAGTTTTCTTGCTTCATCAGCTGTTATTAGATAAAGGGAAATCAGTAAATAAAATGTATTTCATCATGATGTCATCATCCTTTAATGTACTTAGTTTATATAGAGTCATTAAACACCTATACTTGATGTTACATTTAATGGAAAATCATAATTTATATTGTGCCAAGTAATAAATTTATTGATGATTTGAGTCAGTCTCCCTTATATATTAGATGTTTACGTTTTTGTTTGTTTGTTTGTTTTGTTTTGACCTAATAAAAGCTATGTGCAATGATTTATATTTGAAGTTCATGTAATCAATTAATTGTTCAGAATATGATCGTATGAAGCAATTTTGTGGCCTTCATGCTTCATGCGCTGGCAAATGCCAACAAACCTCCCCTTTATATTTGGGATTTGTGTACTATAAGGAAATGTAAGTCCTCTTTATTACAGGTAATCATGGAAGGAATGCAGCAGCTTGGTAATGTGGACCAAGTTGAGGAAGTGGAGGAGGTCCGTTTGCCACGTTTAGTGGTTAGAGATAGAAGGATCCAGTTGTCATGCAGTCAGAGGAGTTCTTGAAACGTTATCAACTGCCAAAGCAGTGCACCAGAAACCTGCTTCAGAAAATCAGCAGAAAATTACCCACAGCAAGAGATGGCGGAGGTTATTATTCTTCTTTCAAAATAAAGCTGGTTATACAAAATATTGTTCATATAAATGTGATATCAAATATATACTACTGTATGGGCGTGTGGAATTTAAACTATGGTGCTGATATATATTTTCTTTTATTGCTTTGCATCATCTAAAAATGAAATTATTTCATCTGCAACCTTTTTAAAGTCACTTACAATACTTTCTGTAGAAGCTCGAACTGCTTCTCAAGACTTGAAGAATTCCTGTCTAATTTCATTCGCCTGTAAGAGTTGGGCCTCATGGAACTTTTTGTTGTTCAGCCTAATATCCCTGTAGCAGTTCTCCCTCTCTGAGGCTTGGTTCCTCTCTTTGCTCTTCCTATGACTTGTTGAAGGTGATGAAATGGCTGAAGGAGATGGTGGTTCACCACAGGAAGATGGTGGAACTGGGGTCAGTGGTGGAGCTGTTGGCAGAGAGAGTTTTCCAGGAAGTAAAGGAGGTCCTAGAGGGTCTGGAGTTGCATGAGGTAAAGCAAAGTCCCGTTGTCTGAATGAAGGACCTTCATCAACATTCTGAAATTGACATCAATGAAGATATGGTAGTGATTAAACATTTTAAAATATGTTTCTACATAGTTACATATGTGTGTGTTGGGGGGGGATGACAGGCATACAAATATTTGGCGTAGCTGATTCTGAATCATATCAAATAATGTAGATGAAACGCTGACACAAGAGAAAACATAATTCTAATATTGCAACTGCCTATCGTTGATTCCTAACCTGACTTTTGTTTGCTGATGCCTCGTGTTTATTCATGAGTAATCTCTTAATATAATTCAAATAAATTATCCTTTATCACAATATGTATGTTTAAAATAACAAACACGCAGAAAACGTTCAATATTACTTACGTTTCGCGCATGTACTCCCAAGCTCGCTTTAGCTGAGTTGCTGTATGTGTATAGATGGCATTAAAGCTGGCAGTTATGCTCTCCCGTGCTTGCTGCTTGCGATTGATGCTCCCAGGGTCGTACATTTTTTTAATCTATGCTATGGCTATGGTCAGCGATGAGAGAAATCAACATTTTCCTCTG
>BOPN01000870.1:86970-89470 GCA_017312705.2 Penaeus japonicus | reverse complement strand
TGCAGTAATTGTATGCTCGCCATGCGGTGTAATTCTCTCTCTTTCTTTCTCTCTCAATTTCTCTCTCTCTCTCTCTCTTTCTCTCTCTCTCTCTCTCTCTCTCTCTCTCTCTCTCTCTCTCTCTCTCTCTCTCTCTCTCTCTCTCTCTCTCTCTCTCTCTCTCTCTCTCTCTCTCTCTCTCTCTCTCTCTCTCTCTCTGTCTCTCCCTCTTCCTCTCCTTCTCCCTCTTCCTCTCCCTCTCTCGCACCCATATTCGTATCTGCGTGTGTCTCGCTAGAACCAACCTCGCAAAGGGACAAAAGTTACCACAGAAGGATATCACTAACTAATTCTTTTTATTTGTCGAATTTATCGTCTGTTCATGACATATTCAGGAGACGCGGAACAGATCAAATGTCATGAACGATGAGGTAGGAGATCGAAGAGGACGCTAAAGATAGATGGAAGAGAGAAACGGAGAACAGAGAGAGAAAGAAAGGAGGAGAGGAGAGGGAAGTGTAGGGTCTGTGCGTGGATGAGAGAGAGAAAGTGGGAGTGGGAGAGGGAGACGAGAGAGAGACATACATACAGACAAACAAACATGCATATTTATGTACACACACACAGAGATAGATTGATAGATAGATATAGTAAGAGAGAAAGGGACAATGACAGAGAGTGAGAGAGACGACCACAGAAAGAGAAACAGAAAGAAAGATAAAGAGAGACAAACACAGAAAGAGTAAGAGAGAGAGACTTTCCTCACCTCACTATTTCCCATCAGCTATTCCATATCGAAAGACAGATCCCTCTCCTATACAACCCCCCCCCCCAATCACCATCGTAGCCCTTGCACTATCAACGCCATGGCCACAATGCAATACAGTTCTCAAAAATCAACCCCAATTGTTTGTTGTTTCAGTCGCCAGTTTACCTTGTGACGAGGCGGCTCAAGAACCAGGTCTATGTCTCGTATGGATCCTTGACATTTGGCTGGTTCTCGTATCCTTCGTCTGGGGGGATGTCGAGTTGATCTTTTAGCATGTTTATGTCTTAAAGCTGTTCATGCTTACTGGTTGCAGTTCACAGAGTTTTTTATGTCTTTTTCGTGTTTAGATTGTTGATTTAGCACTTAGGTGTCCGCTATGGTAGTTTTTTTTTTTTTTTTTTTTTTGGGGGGGGGGTATGTGCATGTGTGGGGTATGTGTGGGTGTGTTTTTTTTGCGCTTGTAGAATTGTTGTGGGCGGTGGTTGTTCGGGATTTGTGTTCCAAATGCGATGTTGTATTTTGTGTTTGTGATTTGGTTTCTGTTTGGGGTGTCAGCTTGTCTTTGCAAGCAAATTGGCTTGCTGCATTCATGTCAAGAATCCACATGCAAGGAAAGTGACTTTTGAATAGATATGTCTGTTCTAATTACTTCATTAAGAAAACTTACATAAATTGTTTAATTTCAGTGTTACGCACTGTTGAATATGATGTACTTTTAACTGTTCTACAGGTTGCCAAGTTTACACAGAGCGTTCTTGTTTTTATTTTTACGATATATTTTTCTATATGCTTTCTAGCAGAACGCCCTTCATGCTGCTGATCGCTTATTCTTGTTTTCATAATAGATCTGACTTCTGTCATCTATTCAGAGGTAATCGAAGAGACCTGTTCATTGTTAAGATAAATTATAAAACTCTCCGTTTTATAATTCCTAAATACTGGGATTCCTTTTTCAACTGCCTTTTACATTCACTGTCATTCATCGAGTGTATTTTTTGACTTTCCTGTGTTCGTGGGAGCATACAAATCACCTGCATGAAATAGCGTGCTAACCCTATTTGCAGAATTGCATTATTTTTACATCTGAAATATGTTTTGACAGCCCCCACGTCCAGGTGACATCCCTTTTCAGCAAAATCACTATTCATAGGGTTGATTTTCTCCTTTGTTATATGCTGTATATCCTTTTTTTATATGATATACATTCCAAATCCAAAATATATGATATATATTCCAGTCTGGAATTCCAAATCACAAATACCATTTTCCGAATATGTGGATGGGCAACACAGAGTGGCTGCATATATTCAACCTTAATTCTGCAAGATATATTTGATGAGTTGATCGTAGTGAAGGGAAATCATAGATCAGCGAATCTGATAGAGTTTTAAATGTAATCAAAGAACGAATTAACATAATAATGTGCGCTTTGAGCTTTGCATGGAAGTGTGTGTGCGTGTCTATATATGTGTGTGTGTGTGTGTGTGTGAGTGTATGAGATTGTGTGTGTGTGTATAAGTGCGTGAGAGTGTGCTTCTGTGTGTGTATGATCGTATGAGAGAGTGTATGTATGTCTTGCCTGTGTTTTTGAATGGTTGCGTTTACGAATATACGAGTGCGTGTGTGTGGTTTCGTGTGCGTGTGAGTCGTCCATGCATCTATCCTCGCCCCTTTTCATAGAATCAATACCGCAAAGTGCAAAGGCTTCTTTCGGAGAGATATCAAATAACCTTTGTACTCGTGGAATGTAGT
>BOPN01000870.1:64470-66970 GCA_017312705.2 Penaeus japonicus | reverse complement strand
AAAGAAGAACAGAGAGAGAGAGAGAAAGACAGAGAGAGAGAGATAGAGAGATAGAGAGAGAGAGAGAGAGAGAGAGAGAGAGAGATTTGAGGATAGTGCCAAACACCACATTCCAAAGGTGACCCTCGCGGTAATCTTATAACAACGACTTTCACTCCAACTTCAAGAAATTATAAAAAAAAAACACTCACAAAATTCAAAATACAAATACACTTATCCTCTGGCAGACTCCCATCATATTAAAAGGAATCGAAACAATAAAATAAAATTTCCCCCTAGAAGTTTTTTGAGTGATTGCGGTCACAAAATCAGACAGCGATGGGAGGGATACGACCTTCCACCGAGGTCTTCATTTGCCTCTCACCCTTCTACGGAGGGTCATAGGGTATGTGCCGTATATTTCACACGAGACAGCCCAAGCAGATACCGATGCAGATACCATGCATTTATAGAGCACAGTAAGATGATATCTTTAGCACAAACGGATATGGGGGGAAATGCGTTATCTTGCTATAAGATCATGATAGAGAGAGAGAGAGAAAGGGGGAGGAAGAGAGGGAAAGAGAGGGAGAGGGAGAGGGAGAGAGAGAGAGAGAGAGAGAGAGAGAGAGAGAGAGAGAGAGAGAGAGAGGGGGAGGGAGAGAGAGAGAGAGAGAGTAAAGTAAGATAATATCTTTAGTAGAAACAGATATATGGGAAAAGCGTTATCTGCTAGCGATACCACAACCAAAGTTTTTCTTTCTTTCTTTCTTTAAGATAGGCATATTACTCAAACAACAGGGGGAAAACGGAATACAAACAAAATCTGAATCAACTCTACTTTCTAAAAGGCTCATACAATTAGTAATCTAGTACGTATGGTTTCCGCCTCTTCCACAGGAGACTATAAGCAGTCAATATCCAATTTCGTTTAATCGCTGCGGTGACCCTGGATCCACAAACTTGAACAGATGGCGAGTGAAAGACAATCTTCACCGCAACTCTATAGGAACTGGAAGTAACAGCCAGTTTGACATGGGTTCCCGTCAGAAGTTCCGAGGACACTCTTCGTACGAGGGTCATATCTGTTAATGATAAGTAAATAAATAAATCAGCATATATACTTGATGGGTCAACTGACTAACATCAAAATAACAGCAGTTCCAAGGGAGTAATATTATTCAGTCTTTATCAAGATGTCTAGTGGCCAAGGGAGGTTAGGAGTCTGATACAAACAGGATAAGAAAAATGATAAGATGGTTGGTAAGCCAATAAGCCGAGTACTCTACTACACTGCAGTCTCTGCGTTGTATACGGTTTATGACGTTTGGGTGAATACTTACCTTATTCATAGGCTTTATACAACATGTAATAGGCCCAATATAAAGTTTCGCTGACATACAATTCAATCAATGTATAACGTGTACCTAAAACACCATCTTCGACCCAAAACAAGAGTGATTTCGCCCGTTGAAGTTCGGCTGTAATTGTTCGCCAGGTAAAAGGACGGGACGTAGATTCAATGTTCTCATTCTGGCGCGACATGTCTGTAAACAAATGATAATCTCACGCACACATAACTTACCATGGGCACTGTGCACACTCACGCGTATATATTTAAGACGTTAAGGTTAGCATTTGATGGGATTAGAAGCCAAAACAAGCATACGATCACGTTCCAGGCACACACACACACACGTACGCACGCACACGCCCTGCACGCACGGACTCACACTTCCTGTGGCATCGATCTGCACGCCACGACAGTACCCGGCTTCGTTGGAGAATCCCCCTTGGCCCGGGTGGAGAGGGGGAGGAAAGGGAGGGGGAGGAGGAAGGAGAGGGGAGGAGGAAGGAGAGGGGATGAGGAAGGAGAGGTAAGGAGGAAGGTGGATGGGTTGGAAAGGATGGGAAGAGGAAAAAGAGGAGGAGACGAAGAGGAGGATGGGGACGAAGGGAAAGAGGGCGGGGTGGGGGAGGAAGGGAAGGAAAGAGGAGGATGGGAAGAGGAGAGCAGGAGGGTAAGAGGAGGGGAGGAAAGGGGGACATCGGAACCCGCCCAAAACGCACCACGCCGGAAGAATGGAAGTGTACTCGTATAGTTCTCCGGTTCTATGCGTCATCCGGACAAGAGCGCGATGAGGGGGGGAGGGGGGGATGGAGTGAGGGGCAGGAGGGAAGAAGGGGACCTGAAAGAGTAAGAGCAAGGGGGGAGGAAGGGAAGATATAAGGGCATGGGTCGGGGGAGGGGGAAGGGAGACGTAGGGGCAAGGACCATAGGGTGTACGATCACGCGAGCGGCCCACGTGTTGGGCGACCCACGTGAGCTCGGCGTTCGTCCCCGTCGACCCCGCCAGCGGCCAGCGGCGCGCCGACGCAACGCGACGGGCGGGAAAGAGCTACGAAGGAGGGGCGGAGGGGCGAGGGAGGGAGTGGCTGGAGGGGCGGAGGGACGAGGAAGGAAGGATTGGAGGGACTCATGGGCGAGGGAGGGAGTGATTGGAGGGGCAGAGGAACGATG
>BOPN01000870.1:56970-61970 GCA_017312705.2 Penaeus japonicus | reverse complement strand
TATATATATATATATATATATATATATATATATATATAAATTCAATATACATATTCATATATTCAAAACACTACTTTATTAAATCAAAATAAATATAATACATCGCCCGGTTATTGAAAGAGCAACTGCATTCTTGAAAAGATACAAAGGAGAAAAGAGATTGTTTATCATTAATCGTATTCATTATGAACGGTTCTTCGGATCTTAGGAAATCATTACATGCAATCCTTATTGATTCATGAATGTTTACGAAGTTGGGTAATTATTACCACCCTTTTCCAAAAGGAGTCACAGAAACCTGAAGTTCACAGCCCATCTTCATCCCGACACATTTCTACGAAGCCGAGGACATGCGTAGCCCCGGCGCTTTCTACCGTCCAAGGCGTGTCCAAAGTGTATTCTTGTAACACTTCTGAGATGATGTTCCTTGCCGTCAAGCTTTTGAATCTTCCCCTTGTTTACCTGTGCCGTGCCAGCAAGTGGGTTGGAGTGGTGACACCCACAGAGCCACAGGAGGGGGGCGAGCAAGATGTAGAGTAGAGGCGAGCCGGCTTGATGTTTTTACCCGCAGTGAGAGCAGCCAGAGAGGTGGTACTGTATCGGGGTCCAGGACCGGCCGGTTCGCCTTACCGGGGTCGTACTGGTTCACCCGCGCCAAGGTCGAGATGGGGGGAGATGGGGGGGTCAGCTGGGGGGGAGGGGGGCTTGTGGTGGCGTGAGGGACCTCCAGATGTCGCCATATCAAGAGGGTGTAAGTGTTCTATGTACTTTTTTACGTACCGCTCTGCTCGAGTCCCGGCACTGGAGGACAGATCGAACTGCACTTTAGTTCGTTTGTTCTATTTATGTGTGTTTAATGCGATGGCAATCGTTCCTAGCGTTCAACATTTGATAGAGAAACACTGCCTAATATGGCGATACGTTGCATCGTGCGTAGTTGTTGTTGTTGCACGATACTTCTCATCTATATACTATTATTGGTCAGAGACGCGTATTACATGCGTGATCTAGGCATCTCGGTGAATTCAAAATAGTCACGAAGTTGGCGAACGTGGACAAACAGAGATCACCAACTGTTCCCGATTGGATTCCTTCAAAATGTCACAAGTTTCTCCCCCTCAAGCGAAACTTTGGAATACTTCCCGTCGATATTAGAAGCGGCGATCTGTAACATGTATGGCAGCAACCTATACTCCTTTCAGACATTTCCATAAGAGACAAATCAACAATTATAAAGCTGCGGTATTTGGGAAGACGACTAGGAGGGGGGGGAGGAGAGGACGTGGGGGGGTGGCGGAGGGAAGGGGGAGAGGGAGGAGGGGGAGTTGGCTCAGATAGGGGGGAGGGGGGAAAGGGGAGTGTTGGGAAGTTGCCACAGAACCCCACCGTCAATATCTTCCGAAAAGTTCCACTCAGACCCAAACGAAGACGCTTTCCCATTTCGCTTTTCTGAAGTCTGGCTTCTATTTAGTCTATCCCTCGCCGTCTAACAAGTTTTGATTCATTGGGTGTCGTAAGCCCGAGAGTTTGGTATTGCGCAAGGAGCGGCTTGTACGTGTAAACTTGTCGGGGGGGGTTGGTGAGTGTAATGTGTGTTCGTGTGTATGTGTGTATTTATCTGCGCATTCAGTCTCAGTTGGCTCTCTGATGTGAACGTGGAGGGAGACTTGTTACATTTCTCCGTGTGTTTTGCCGATAAAAGGGGCGCCGTTCGCGGGAAAATCCATGGTAAGGGGGGTCGTTCGGTGGTGATGAAGACGGAGGAAAAGTTGACAGTGTGTGATGAATTGACGACGAAGGAAGGCGATCGCTAGCACGTCCCTGGAAGAGCGACGAGGGTGTGTGTGAGATAGGACTGGAGAGAGTAGTACCATGTGCTATAATTCTTGAGGCGGCTACTTCCTCGTTCGAGTGAATATCTGCTGATTTGCAAATAGATTGATTCCTATATCGCTGTTTATTGGTCAGATACCTGGACTATTTATGGTGTTATTTGTGCTCTTTGGGTTGACGCATGTGTGCTACGTCGAAATGAATGAATGAATGGAGTTACTCGCACTTCACTGGACTGGATTCCAAGCATGAAAAAGCTGGCGTATATTTTTGTGCTCTTGTACTATAGTAGTTATTCGTAACCTATGGTTCGGTTAGGAAAAGAAGTGGTACGGTATGCAAATTCCACACGTGTTGCACCTGAAAGTTTTTAGAAGTTTAGCGAAGCGGCTTGGAAAAAAGGCTTATGTCAGGTTGAAATTCTTGCTTGCTGAAGACATTTTTTTTTTTCTTTTTTAATTCAAGACGTATTTCGACATTTTCCTCCTCAGGATAACGGTGCAGCCCGTGGAAGAAACCAACGATATGTAACTCGCTTATTTTTCCAAGATCCATATTTATGAAGTTCGAATACAGATTAGTCAGTATGATGGGAGTCTGATGAGGTACTCTTCTATTTAACATTTGCAGCAGGTTTCAATACGTGTCCGTGTGTGCACCACAAAATGTGTCCTTGACTGGTAAATTATACATATGAATGTGGAATTCGTTAACGCCTAACAACAAAGTTTGAAGAACAGAACAAGGATTTTTTCTTGTATTGCCTATCAAAGGCATTGTCCAGCGTTTTGTATCATACATGATATCAAATTAATATTCAATAAATAATTCTAATATATACATATATATATATACATATACATTTATATACATATACATTTACATTTACATATGTCATTGTAAAAGAAAGGTCATCCATCTATTCCTTGTATTGCTAACTTATTACACATTTGAATTTCAATTTTAATAAAGTAAAATATTGTAATACTAATTACAACGTCCAAATAGAACGCAAGGATTAGTTACAAAGCGACATATAATAAGGGATGTATGATTTACCCAAAACAAAAGCTTTTAAGGCATAGCCAGATTTGAGTACCAATTCATTTCTTCTTCTTTTTGTCACATAAAACACGCATGTACTTGACGGGTTCACAGAGGACAACCGCAGTGTAAACTTCAGACAACAAACTCCTGACACACACACACACACACACACACACACACACACACACACACACACACACACACACACACACACACACACACACACACACACACAAATAATAATAATAAAATAATAATAATAATAATAATAATAAAGATAGCGGAAATAGCTTTTAAAAACGTTAATACTCGACAAGCAGGACATCACAGAAGGACCTTCCCTTGAAGTTTAATCCATTCCTCCCAACTTCCGAAGAGATGAGCCAGTCGCTGTCCTTGGGTGCTTGGTACAGACACCGAAGAGCGAAGGCCGGCCAGACATATTACCATCGGCCAACGACCCGCAACCACCATGAGGGCTAAGGGGTGGGAAGGGGTGAGGCAGTGGCCATACACTAAGGGGTGGGAAGGGGTGAGACACTAAGGAATTTGTTCCTTTGGTCTGGGGAAGAAGGGGTGAATTTTACGGCGGTCGTTAGGTTAGGACTTTGAGTTTTCTAAAGGCTAACTGGGTTGGTATGTTTAGGGGTATTTGTAGAGCTGATTAGTATTGCTTGAGGAGAGCATAGGTATTAGCGAATGTGTAGAAATGAAGACGGAAATTATGAAGAAAGAAAGGAAGATATTACATCGATGACTCCCGAAAGACACGTGGGGATAGAGGGTAAAATGGTGCCATGCCTTCACTTGAATGCTCTTCATCTAAGACTGGGGCGGGTATGCTGTCTGGCCGTTGGGGTACACACACCGGAAGAAGGTACGCTCTGGAAAGCTTAAATAATAGAGTTTGTTGATACTTCCATCACAAACCTTTCTATTGGCACAGTATCCAGATGGCAGATTATACTGCTTACTAATGCAGAAATGGTCAGCTGTGAAACGTGTGGAAAGCATGCCCTAGTTTTTTGTTACTGTTATGTTCCGTGGACAGTTTCGAGGCGAGGGGTCACTGGGTACATCCGTTTAATTTCCACGTGCAAAGCTTGGCTCTAGGTTATTTGTTAGTATGTAGAACCGACTTGTTATTGTATGAGTTTAAACGCACGCTGTTACTGAAGAAAAAAAAATATTGTGATTTATTAAATCTCCAATTTAAATGCAATTTGATCATACGACTTAATCAGCTTTTGCTGAAATTGTCTACAAGAACATTTTTTGCATAATATATCTACATATTTGATATTGCTAAAGTCGCATTTGGTTTCACATTGAAAACACGACAGATAGATAAGGGTACTAAATCCTACTCAGTCCCATAACAAGGAAGGGTAACAGAAACGTTACCAGAGGCGCTAAGGAGGTTAACCACCCGTGGCTCATTACGACGATGCCTAATCACCGTAGTCCATGGAAGGAGAGGTGATCCTCCAGAACACGAGTGAGAGAGCAATCGTTAAAAGCATGGCAGTCAAAGACGGCTCTCACAAGAAAAGATTTAGTCTTTAAGAAAACCGGCTTTCCTTGAGTACGCGACTTTGGGCATTCGTCTCTAACGACAGCAAACCTTAACCCATTTTACGAAGAATGCCGCTGCTGTTCAGCTTACTTACTCCACGTGTTTTCGGAACGTTTGTATCTTTCGAGAGGAATGTGCTGATATTTTAGCAATTAAGAGAAAGAGTAAGGTTGAGGTTGGTCTGAGGGAGAGGCGAGGAAAAGGTTCTCATATATATATATATATATATATATATATATATATATATATATATATATATATATATATATATATATATGTGTGTGTGTGTGTGTGTGTGTGTGTGTGTGTGTGTGTGTGTGTGTGTGTGTGTGTGTGTGTGTGTGTGTGTGTGTGTGTGTGTGTGTGTGTGTATTCTTTGCGTTTAGTCCTTTTCGCCTTTTTTGTTTTCTTTCTCTACCTTCTTTCACTCTTTCTAAAAATCGATGGAAGTCGTCGGCGTAATACACGTTACCAAAGACACTGTAGAGGTTTATCGACTCTTCGTAAAGCAGAAGCGGTTTGTTTACCTTCTTGTTCCATTCTT
>BOPN01000870.1:36970-41970 GCA_017312705.2 Penaeus japonicus | reverse complement strand
CTTTTTTTCTCTTCACCCTCTCCTATCCTTTATTTTTTATTTTTTTTATTTTTTTATTTTTTTTTATCCCTCTCCTCCTGCTCTTCCTCCTTCTGCTTTTGCTCCTCCTCCTTCACCTTCGCCTTCTCTGCTGCTTCCCCCCCTCCCCCTCCTCCTCCTCTTCCCCCTTGTCCTCCTCCTCCTCCTCCTCCCCCTCCTCCCCCTCCCCCTCCCCCTCCCCCTCCTCCTCCTCCTCCTCCTCCTCCTCCTCCTCCTCCTCCTCCTCCTCCTCCTCCTCCTCCTCCTCCTCCTCCTTCCCCCCCACCACCACCACCACCACCACCACCTCTTCTCCCTCTTCCCTCTCTACCACTACCACCTCCTTCCGTCTTTTAAAATCCTATTTTTAATCCTATTCTTCATTGCACCTTCTTGTCCGACATTGCAAAAGGAGGGATTACCCGGAGACGAAAGCAATATCCACTTAAAGTTTAATCCTGACAGCTCCGCTCCTCTTCACCTCTCAGAAACTACGAGAATATTATGGCCATTGCATCACAGTGCGTCCAGATCAATGGAGTCCCACGTATTACTAGAATCGTCAGAAGCTTCGCTCGCGTAATGTGTGAAGAAACACGCAGTCCACCTAGGCTTATTTTACTCTGGCTTGTTCCACTTTGGTTTATTCCACGTTGGCTTATTCTACTCTGGTTTAATCCACTTTGGTTTATTCCACGCTGGCTTATTCGACTATGGCTTAGTCCACTCTGGATTATTCCACTTCAGTTTACTCCCATCTCGACTTATTCCACATCGCTTATGACCGCTATCCTCTTCCACCAACGAGCCCACCCTTCCACTTAAGACCCCACGCTCCACTTCGTAACGCGAACGCTCCACCTACAACCACATTTCCCCCGCGTAAATATGCGCCTCCACCGTTCCCCAGGCTTTTGATTACCATAATGGTGTTTGCGGGGAAAGAGAGGACTTTTGCACCCTTTCCTGCTCTTTATGCTCCGTGATGCCTTTCTGTCTATTCAGTTATTGGTCCATTTGGCTATCTTTTCTCTTTCTTTCTAATTTCTTTTCTCTCTTTTTCTTTCTTTTTTTCTTTCTTTCTTTCTTTCTTCCTCTTCTCTTTTCTCCCTCTCTCCTACCTTCCTCCTCCCTTCTCCCTCTCTCCTTCCTTACTTCATCCTCCTTCCTCTCTCCTTCTCTCCATCCTCCTCCCTTCTCCCTCCTCCCTCTCTCCTTCCTTCCTCCCTTCTCCCTCCTCCCTCTCTCCTTCCCTTCATCCTTCCTACATCCTCCCTCTCTCTCCTTCCTTCCTCCCTTCTCCCTCATCCCTCTCTCCTTCTGTCCTTCTTTCTCCCTCCTCCTTCCCTCCATCCTCCCTCTCTCCTTCCGTCCATCCTCCCTCCTCCCTCCTCCCTCCTCCCTCTCTCCTTCCACCCCGTTCCGAAGTGGCAGCCAGTAGCCCTTTTTTTGGTGCCTCGAACTCAGAAGGAAATCTTGAGGGCCTTATCACGTGAGCGTCGAAGTTTGAGGAAACGAAAGGGAAATGGCTCAAGGTGTAACAGCTGGAAGTGGCGTGATTATTCTCGGTGGCGTTCGTCGCGATGGACTGACGCTGTGTTATTGATTTAGGATTGCGTGTGTGTGTGTGTGTGTGTGTGTGTGTGTGTGTGTGTGTGTGTGTGTGTGTGTGTGTGTGTGTGTGTGTGTGTGTGTGTGTGTGTGTGTGTGGAAGCAAGTAAGTAGAAATGAATTGACCTTTTTTTTCCTTCTCTGGTTTTGTTAGAAATTAACCCTTTCACATTTAGGTATTAATTAATACAACTCCTTCTGCGTAAAAGAATAGTTTTTAAGTTAACTTTCTACGCTAATCGAAGGTAGATATAATGGCCATATTAGGAGAAGCTTAGGTAGAAAAAAGATAGCTCTGCCTTGCGGCCATGTGAAAAAATAACTTTTCCTCCCAAAGTTCTGTTTAAAACTGACCATGCTGCACCAACGTTATGGTTAAGCTTAGATTGTGAACTGACCTTCCTACTTTAAGATTACGGCTTAAAACTGACCTTTCTTCGTCAAAGATGGAGTGACAGCTAACCTTTCTGTATATGTTTGATCTTTGTGGTATGGGTGAAGGAATCGAGTCGGGAAAGGCCCTTTAAACATGTAGCCCTTAAAGCTTAGCCTTTGGAGTACACACAGCATAATCCAACGTAGAGATGATGGGTGCTTGCTATTTTTTCATGCATGTTTTTTCACAAATATCAGTTAAGTATTCTACATAGTCTTAAATAGTATAAAGAATGCCGTTTAGAGTATAAGGTTATAACCCAATTCCAGTATCTCTCCAAGCCTTTACTATATATTGTATTTTTTTACTTATAAAATGGATCATGGTCAGACCGAGCCATTGAGACCCGTTGTATTGGTCATGATGACACGCGGGGTATGACAGGGAGTTCTTGCGCCGTTCGAAATACTTGGTCTTGGCGACTGTGAAGAAAGAAGGGGAGGCAATTAGAGAGCTTGGGGTGAGGGAGAAGAGGGTGAGTGGGTTGGGTAGGTGGATGGGAAAGGGAGGGTGAGAGGGCATGAGGGAAGAATGAAAACAAATACCAAGATACAGAAAATTAAGATAAAAAAAATAAGAAAATCAATATAAAAAACGAAGAGAAAAACAAAAGAGAGAGACAGAAACAGACAGACAGACACAGAACCATTAGAGCGAGAGAACCATTAGAGCGAGAGCTGTGCGCCGTAGTCCACCCTCGATTCTCATCACGCCTTGGTTAGTAATGAATAATTAATGAACATAGCGAAGCCTAGGGAACTAATTCATCGAGATGATCGCATCTGTGACCGTGGGATGCTGTGGCGAAGGAGAAGTAGGAGGCTTTAGCAGGATCAGAGACGTGGCGCTGCATGTCATACGATAGCCATGGCGGGGCGATCGCGGAAAAGGTTTAGGTTAAGGATGGAAAGCTCTCTGATTTTGATTAAGTCGATGGTGAAGAATCGTGTTATGATGATGAAGTTTGAATTGTTTTTTGTTATTATTGTTTATTAAATTCATTTAAAAGGAATCTGAAGGGATAATTCGCTAGCGTAAGGCTTTTCCGTGTCTGTTCCTTTCTTCTTGGATCATTTGAAGAACTTTTTTTCTATGGAACACAGAATAATTTTGAAGAAAGAAAAGAAAAGTAAGAGCTTACAGTGATGCCATAACGGGTGCGATTCCCTTCCAAAAAGCTGGAGATGTGACATTGGTGTCTTTATATGTGTATATTTATGTGTAAGTGTGAATGTATGTATGTATGTATGTTCAGGTATACACATATATATTTTTCCTGTTGTCAATGCAAGAAACATAGCACAAAGGTAAAATGTTATGATGAAAGTTCAAAACCGGAAACACAAACCGGACGTATTCTAAGGATTGCTTTTATTTCTTTTCCTAACTCGCCTCGTATCCAGACTAATTTGGGCCTTATGGCAGATTTACCCAAGGCCTAAATGATAAAGTTCCCTCCTAATTGGACCAACCTCTAGGCCATACTTCTCCTCGAGTATTTTCTGTATATATATATATATTTATTTTTTTCTAAATACTTGAAGAACACAAAAGGTGGACCAAGGTTATCGAAGACGGCCATCAAGAACAAAAAAGAACGGAAGCAGACCATTCTTTTGTTATTTTCGCTGTCGCAGTTCCTCTAAGCTTTATCGTATTGAGTAATTCAACTTCGATCAGTGGAAATTGAGGGAAGAGTGCGAGTTGCTTTATTTATTTTGATCAATTTCATTGTGCTATTTGAAGAGTTGCTATTTCGTCATCTGTTATCATTAGATTGATGAGTTAATTAGAGGGTTGTTAGATTAGTATATATTTCTTTCTCTCTCTTTCTCTCTCTCTCTCTCTCTCTCTCTCTCTCTCTCTCTCTCTCTCTCTCTCTCTCTCTCTCTCTCTCTCTCTCTCTCTCTCTCTCTCTAATACCGTTCTTGGTACTAGAATCTTGCAGCTCCTACCCAAACCACAGATCTCCCAAGCTCTGGCAAATGAGATCAGTCACAGAGTCAGGTTTGCTCGGCCTCGATATTCCAATCTAATGCACTCCAACTTAGAATGGAAAGCCAAAACTGCCCAGACCATCCTCAGCTTCAATGTCTGGAGCATTGATGCTCTTAATATCTCAGAAACCAAACTATCTGCACCATGGCATAGAACTCATGTATATGTCCATATTGACAAACTGCCAGGACCTAAATCCATGATTTTGACATCAGAACTGAAGTCTCATTACCTAAAAAATGAAGATATCCTCCATCCTCTTGATGAGTGAACCCCACTTGCAATCTGTGATGCCTCACTGATTCTCATGGAGCAGCTGGGGATTGAGTGTTAATTCCCGACATTTCTTATGAAAGTGTTGCGGATTTCAGGCTGGGCAAACACAACTGATGCTGAATCATTAGCCATATACCATGCCATAAAGGAAGGTAGTGAACAGGGGCGCCACCTGGCTGTCTTTTCTGACAGTCAGGATGCCCTCTATGGAGCCTCACTGCATTTAACCCGAAAACATGGTATCTAAAAACATCCTACATCCAAATTTCCAGACTCTCAGAGCAGAGGTATACAAATGTCATTACACTGGATACCCAGATGTATAGAATACCATCATATGAAAAAGTTGACCAGTTAGCCAAATTCGCACTCCTGCCAGAAAGAGCCACACTGTACTACCATTATCTCTTACTCAGATGAAAGGAACGTGTGTAGCTCTTTATAGGGTGAGGATCAGGTATGGGCTACAGAAAGATGAAAAAGGACATGGCATATCTGGCATTATAAGTATTGCCGGGACATCATACCATGGACAAGCCTATGAGGGTATAAAAAGTGCTGTCACGGAGGCAACAAGTTATGCTAACCAGGCTGCATAATTTATCACTATACTATACAATATGTGCAGGATGCAGTTTTGGATACAAAACCAGTCACATAT
>BOPN01000870.1:31970-34470 GCA_017312705.2 Penaeus japonicus | reverse complement strand
CTCTTTTGTTCTACGTATTTATTTTTTTCCCTTCGAGAAACCGCGTTGATTCTCCCCGCCGCGCCAACGCCACCTATGGCTTCCATGTTGTTTTGAAGACCGTGAGAGAAAGCAAAAACAGAAGAAAAGACACTCGATTGCTCAAGCACGTGAAATTTAGTAGGCGAGGCGTCTGTCTTGCCCTTCGCTCCTCCCCCCTCTCCCCCTCCTCTCCCTTCTCCCCCACCCCTCTTCCCTCCCCCCACCCCTTCCTCTCTCCTTCCGCCGTCCTTTTCTGTCCAACTCCCTTCCCTCCCCCTTCCCCCCTTCCCCCTTTCCCCTTTCCCCCTTCCCCCTTTCCCCTGTCCCTTGCTGACAGCCCTCCCCCCCCACCCCATTCTATCAGCCACTGTCCATTTCTGTCAGCACCCCCCTCCCCCTTCCTTCTATGACTATGTCAAGGGTTGGCGAGTTTTCTGTTTGTCTCTTTCTCACATGCCCCACTTCCTCACTCTTTTTCCTCGCTTTTGCCTTTATTTTCATCCTATTTTCCCTTTCCTCTTCTTCCATCATCCTCTTCCGCCCTTTCCTCCTCCTTTCATCTTCCTCCTCCCTTTTTATTTATCTTCCTCTTCTTGTATTACTCTTCCTCTTCCAGTTCTTCCTTTCCTCATCTTCCTCTTCTTCTTGCTGATCCTCTTCCGGTTCATCCGCTTCTTCCAATGCCTCCTCCTCCTCCTCCCCCCCTCTCCCTCTTCCCCCTCTTCCTCCTCTTCTTTTCCCTCCTCCTCCTCCTCTTCCTCTTCTTCCTCCTCCTCTTCTTCTTCCTCCTCCACTTCCTCCTCCTCCTCCTCTTCCTCCTCCTCCTCTTCCTCCTCTTCCTCTTCTCAAACTCCCTCTCTCGTTTAGTAGCCTGGCTCAAATTCAATAACGCGAGAAGGGGCATACTTCACCGAACCGCTTCGCAAAATTAACATTGAATTAACCAAATGAATGGTCTACTGGGGTGGAGGGGAGAGGGAGGGGGAGGAGATGAGAGAAAGGGGAAGGGGAGGGGTGGAGGGGAGGGGGAGGATATGGAGAAAGGGGAGGGTTGAGAGGAGGAAGATGATCATGTGCAAATGATTTTGTAAACAATTCACATTTCACATGGCCACCCAACCCTTCCCCCTACCCGCTTCCCTCTACCCACTCCCTCTCCCCCCTTACCCTTACCCCCTCTTGCCTACCACCCCGTGGGAGCCCCCCTCCCCGTGTGAATGACTGTATTAGCGGTGACGGCTGCTATGGGCGGGGAAGGGGAGGGGGGAGGGGATGAACAAGGAGAGAGAGGGAAGGGTGAGGGGGCAGGTGGGGGTGGGGGTGGTGAAATTGCTAGTGGACTGAGAGGAGTAGGGAAGGAGTGACAGAGAACGAAGGGGAGAGGGGAGAGGGGGAAGGTAGAGACAAAAGGAAGAGAAAGGGAAAAGGACAAGAACTATAACAAACGAAAGAGAGCAAGTATGAGAGAAAAGAGAAAGACAGAGAAAATGAAAGTAATGAGAGGCTGGCAGGGGGGTGAGGAGATGGACAGGTGGAGGTGGGGGGCAGGCGAGAGAGAACGCGTGGAGTGGGGTGGAAGAGGATGAGGCGGGGGGCGGTGGAGTCGGCCGTCGCGTAGCAGCCTCCACCTGACTGTGGCTATGAGTATTCCCACCGCGTGGCGCCCACAGCCTTCCATCGGGATTCTGCTGCGAGTGATGGTGATGATGGTGGTGGTGAAAGTGATGTTGGCGAGCGGGGATGATGATGTCTGTGGTGGTAATGATTGTGATGATGAGGATGTTTGTGGTGATGATGATGATGATGGTGATGGTACTAGTACCGGGGTTTTGTGGTGATGGTGATGGTGGTGATTGTGGGACCGGGGTTTAGTGGTGATGATAATGATAGGATGATATTAATACACTTAACAGGTGAGGCATTCTTATCAGGACTCGCCCAATCGCCGTAGAGGAGATAAAGGAAAACTGAGGCAGCGCTATCGCTCTTAGGGGGGCGAGGGAGGAGTGGGGGATATGAGGAGGGTTGCAGCTATGGTTTAAGAGTGAATACAGATGCCACCGTCTCTCTCTCTCTCTCTCTCTCTCTCTCTCTCTCTCTCTCTCTCTCTCTCTCTCTCTCTCTCTCTCTCTCTTCTTTATCTCTCTCTCTTTTTTTTTTCTCTCTCTCTCAGATGGGGATGAGGATAACCTTTTTTAAACCATCCTTTTGAGATGTGTTTGAGATGCTCTCATTCCTCCCCTGCTTCCCTCTCTTCCTTCCTTTCCCACCATTCCTCCATCCTTCCCCATTCTCTCCCTCCCTCCCTTTCCCACCATTTCCTCCCTCCCCCATCCCCCCCTCCCTCCCATCGCCAGACAGTCCACAGCCAAGCACAATGTCTGTGCCTATGTAGTAAAGGATGCCGTGCGAGAGTGTCCGTGTGTACACTCGACATGCACCTCGTCTCAAGTGCAATATCTGAAAGCATAATGACCAT
>BOPN01000870.1:16970-29470 GCA_017312705.2 Penaeus japonicus | reverse complement strand
CAACGTCTGGACACTTTACGCCCCGGGGAGGTATAAGATGACGCCCCCCCCCCCCCCCCCGCTACCACCACCACCACAACCGCTCATCACTTTACCCCCCCCCCCTTCCCCCTTCAGGTTGAAAAGAGTTTTAGAAAATTATTAATAGCCCGATCTGGAATGCAAGACGAGGAACGGTAATACCATTAATGCATGATAGACTGGAAAAAAATAAATAATGACCGCCATTATGAAAGGCCAGTACTAAAGAAGAAATGCCCGATTTTTTATTTATAGTTCTGGAGGCGCCGTTAGGGGTAGGGGGGCCGAGGGGGGGAATTGGGGACAAATGAGAATCACGGTTAGCATAGGGAAATGAAAGGAGAATAGGGAGGAAATGGGAAAGCGGAGAAGACGAACAATAGGGGGAAGAGCAAGAAGGAGAGATAGGAGAGCGAGAGAGAGAGAAAGAAGGGGGGGGGGGTGAGTGATAGAAAAATGGAGAGAAAGAGAGAGAGAGAGAGAGAGGGGAGGGCATCAGGGGCGGGAAGAGAGACAGAGGCGGAGAAAAAGAGAAATATAAAGACTAGAACTAAAATGGTAGGGAGAGAAGTGCAATGGAAGGGGTAATGAGAAAGCAGGAAAAGAGAAAAGAGGAGGAAAGGGGAATAAACAAGAAGAATAGCGAAAGGGGAGAAACAGAAAACGGAAAATAAAAGAGCAGAAAAAAAAGAATAAAAAAAAGGAAAAAAAGGGAAACCAAAAAAGCAGTGGAAAAGAGGAAAGCCAAATAAAAAAAAGAGAATGGGAAAATCGAAAAAAAAAAAAAAAAAAAAAAAAAAAAAAAAAAAAACGGACCGAGCGACGGTGCTGGAATGGGCTCAACTAGGTGATAGCGGCTAGTTTAGCGGGAGTCGGAATGGGGCTAGTAGGGTGGGCGGCTAACGGCTGTCCAGGTATGCTATTCGCTCGGGCTTGGCGGGTCCGGTGTTGCACAGGCAGGCACACCGGATGGTTGGCTGGCTGGTTTAAGCTACTGAACGCCTTGCGGTTTCTCGTCTCTCGTTCGTGTTATTGGTTGTTGTTTTGTTCTTGTTGCTGTTGGTTATTTTATGATGTATGCTTTAGTTCTTTTCGGATGTGTGTTTTTTATTGCTGTCTGTTTGTTTATTACGCATGCATGCACGCACACACGCACACGCACGCACGCACGCACGCACGTACGCACACACACACACACACACACACACACACACACACACACACACACACACTCACTCACTCACTCACTCACTCACTCACTCACTCACTCACATACACACTCAGATAGAGAGAGAATGAGAATGAGAGAGAGAGAGAGAGAGAAAGTGAATTGAACATTGTCATTAGAGGCCATTCTGTACGAGATCAACTTGTTGCAATATTGCGAATGATGGTATCCCCCCCTTAAAAAAAAAAGCTATCCCCCTCCTTTCCCCTCCCCTCTCTTTTGTTCTACATATTTTATTTTTTTCCCTTCGAGAAACCGCGTTGATTCTCCCCGCCGCGCCAACGCCACCTATGGCTTCCATGTTGTTTTGAAGACCGTGAGAGAAAGCAAAAACAGAAGAAAGAAAGAGACACTCGATTGCTCAAGCACGTGAGATTTAGTGAGCGAGGCGTCTGTCTTGCCCTTCGCTCCTCCCCCCTCTCCCCCTCCTCTCCCTTCTCCCCCCACCCCCTCTTCCCTCCCCCCACCCCTTCCTCTCTCCTTCCGCCGTCCTTTTCTGTCAACTCCTTCCCTCCCCCCTTCCCCCCTTCCCCCCTTTCCCCCTTTCCCCCTTCCCCCCTTTCCCCTGTCCCTTGCTGACAGCCCCTCCCCCCCACCCCATTCTATCAGCCCACTGTCCATTTCTGTCAGCACCCCCCCCTCCCCCTTCCTTCTATGACTATGTCGTAAGGGGTTGGCGAGTTTTTCTGTTTGTCTCTTTCTCATACCCCCCCCCCCTTCCCCTCACTCTTTTTTCCCTCGCTTTTACCTTTATTTTTCATCCTATTTTTCCCCTTTTCCTCTTCTTCCATCATCCTCTTCCACTTTTTCCTCCTCCTTTTTTCATCTTCCTCCTCCCCCTTTTTGTTTATCTTCCTCTTCTTCATGTTGCTCTTCCTCTTCCGGTTCTTCCTTTTCCTCATCTTCCTCTTCTTCTTGCTGATCCTCTTCCGGTTCATCCGCTTCTTCCAGTACCTCCTCCTCCTCCTCCCCCCCTCTCCCTCTTCCCCCTCTTCCTCCTCTTCTTTTCCCTCCTCCTCCTCCTCTTCCTCTTCTTCCTCCTCCTCTTCTTCTTCCTCCTCCACTTCCTCCTCCTCCTCCTCTTCCTCCTCCTCCTCTTCCTCCTCTTCCTCTTCTCAAACTCCCTCTCTCGTTTAGTAGCACGAAGCAAATTCAATAACGAGAAAGGAGGCGCCACTTCACCGAACCGCTTCGCAAAATTAACATTGAATTAACCAAATGAATGGTCTATAGCGGGGTGGAGGGGAGGGGGAGGGGGGAGGATGGAGGGAAAGGGGGGAAGGGGAGGGGTGGAGGGGGGAGGGGGAGGATGGAGGGAAAGGGGGGGAAGGGGTGGGGGGAGGGAGGGAAGGATTCCAGTCATGTGCAAATGATTTTGTAAACAATTCACATTTCACATGGCCACCCAACCCTTCCCCCTACCCGCTTCCCTCCTACCCCCTCCCTCTTCCCCTTACCCTAACCCCCTCTTGCCTACCACCCGTCATGGAGCCCCCCCTCCCCCCCGTGTGAATGACTGTATTAGCGGTGACGGCTATGGGCAGGGGAAGGGGGGAGGGGGGAGGGGGGATGGATAGAGGAACGAGAGAGAGAGAGAGGAAGGGTAAGGGCGGGGTGGGGGTGGGGGTGGTGGGGTACTAGTGGACTAGGAGGGGTAGGGGAGGGGTGACAGAGAACGAAAGGGGAGAGGGGAGAATTTAGAGGACTAAAAGGGAGAAAGGGAGAAAGGGCAAGAACTATAACAAACGAAAGAGGCAAGTAGGGAGAAAGAGAGAAAGACAGAAAATAAAAATAATAAGGAAGCTAGCAGGGGGGGGGGTGAGGAGATGGACAGAGTGGGGGTGGGGGGCGAGCGAGAGGGCACGTGGATGGGGTGGAAGAGGATGAGGCAGGGGGCAGTGGAGTCGGCCATCCACTTGGCAACCTCCACCTGACTGTGGCTATAATTATTCCCCACCCGCGTGGCGCCCACAGCCTTCCATCGGGATTCTGCTGCGAGTGATGGTGATGATGGTGGTGGTGAAAGTGATGTTGGCGAGCGGGGATGATGATGTCTGTGGTGGTAATGATTGTGATGATGAGGATGTTTGTGGTGATGATGATGGTGATGGTGATGGTACTAGTACCGGGGTTTTGTGGTGATGATGGTGGTGGTGATTGTGGGACCGGGGTTTAGTGGTGATGATAATGATAGGATGATATTAATACACTTAACAGGTGAGGCATTCTTATCAGGACTCGCCCAATCGCCGTAGAGAGATAAGGAAGAAACTGTGAGGCGGCGCTATCGCTCTTGGGGGCGGGGGGAGGAGGGTAGGGGATGGAGTGAGGGGTTGCAGCTATGTGGTTTAAGAGAGTGAATGCGGGTGCCACCGTCTCTCTCTCTCTCTCTCTCTCTCTCTCTCTCTCTCTCTCTCTCTCTCTCTCTCTCTCTCTCTCTCTCTCTCTCTCTCTCTTTATCTCTCTCTCTTTTTTTTTTTCTCTCTCTCTCAGATGGGGATGAGAATAACCTTTTTTAAACCATCCTTTTGAGATGTGTTTGAGATGCTCTCATTCCTCCCCTGCTTCCCTCTCTTCCTTCCTTTCCCACCATTCCTCCATCCTTCCCCATTCTCTCCCTCCCTCCCTTTCCCACCATTTCCTCCCTCCCCCATCCCCCCCTCCCTCCCATCGCCAGACAGTCCACAGCCAAGCACAATGTCTGTGCCTATGTAGTAAAGGATGCCGTGCGAGAGTGTCCGTGTGTACACTCGACATGCACCTCGTCTCAAGTGCAATATCTGAAAGCATAATGGCCATTTTGCATGAGATTGATACATGCAACTCTGGCTCTTACCCACTCAGGCGATAAGGTCGAGTACCTGTATATCTGATCGACAAGAATTCGCCCTTAGCTGACTCGAAAGACCGGATCTTTCTTGGCGCGAAGAAGGATGATATAAAACGTTCCTTTTTGGGAAGTCTCGCATATTACGTGTCATGTGCTTATTCTTTCGTGTGAGGAGAGACCTTTCGTGGTGATCATAGTGTGATGAATTTTCTCCATTGGGATCAAGGTATGGGGAAAGTACACCGCTACTTTGAAACTTTTGAAGTGTTTTTTTTTTTTTTCTCTTCTTCTTCTTCTTCTTCTTCTTCTTCTTCTTCTTCAGTGTGGTGATGGCTCTTTACGTCATCAAAGTTCCTAAATTTTATATGACCGGGAAAGAACGTCTATATAACAAACTATTTTATGTCCTTTTTTTTCTTTTTCTTTTCTTTTTTTTTTCTTTTTTTTACCATCCAGTATGTTCTAGGTGGAGACTTATAGGATCTACGTCTTTCAAAAGGCTTCAGTGATGCTGTAGCTCGTTAGAATAGAGGTTTGCATATGAAGTAGCTTTAGAAGTACTCTCTTTCTTTCTCTCTCTCTCTCTCTCTCTCTCTCTCTCTCTCTCTCTCTCTCTCTCTCTCTCTCTCTCTCTCTCTCTCTCTCTCTCTCTCTCTCTCTCTCTCTTTCTTTCTTTCTCTCTCTATCTATCTATCTATCTATCTATCTCTTACTCTCTCTCTCTCTCTTTCTCTCTCTCTCTCTCTCTCTCTCTCTCTCTCTCTCTCTCTCTCTCTCTCTCTCCCTCTCTCTCTCCCTCTCCCTCTCCCTCCCTCCCTCTCCTCCCTCCCTCCCTCCCTCCCCCTCCCTCCCTCTCTCTCCTTCCTCTCTCTCAACCTCCATCTCTCTCCACTATTTCCTCTGCCTCGACAGAGCTAAACTTCTTTTGACCGCATTTCGCCGACGGATCAGCTGTTCCCCGAGCCGTGCAGGTGTACAAGGACAGGTGTTGCCGAGTTGCTCGTCATTTGTACTGTGTGAGTACCCAGAGTGACCTCTCTCCATTTCCTCGTTTCGCCTTGTGTGTTCCTCTTTTGGGGCGGCGGGGGGAGGGGGGGGCGATTTTCTCTCATGTTAAGAGAGATTGGAGTAAGGGTGTGTTGGGGGAAGCGGATTAGTGATCAGGGATTCGAAAGATTTGGGCGGCGAGACGGGTTGGAAAATGGGCAACTCTCTAGAATTTAATTTAGCCAATTTCTTTTTCGACCGTGGTTTCAATTACGGATTCACAGGTAAATATATACGTGGATACAAATGAGCATATGAACACATGAGCATTAGTAGTAGTAGTAGTAGTAGTAGTAGTAGTAGTAGTAGTAGTAGTAGTAGTAGTAGTAGTAGTAGTAGTAATATCAGCAGTAGTACCAGCAGCACACACATACACACACACACACACACACACACACACACACACACACACACACACACACACACACACACACACACACACACACACACACACACACCAACGCCACGGCTGTCACGTACACACATCAATACTCTCTCCCAGAGATAGCTCTTCCCACAGATATAGATGCAGACACCCATAATAGCGTTCGGTGTTCTTATTTTTTTTGTTTCCCATCGATTGTAACCGCTCCTCTCTTGAGCGTTCCCTCTTGACTGAACTCCCTCCCTCCCTCCCTCTCTTTCCCTCTTGATTGAGCACTCTCCTCTCTTTCCCTCTTGATTGAACTCTCCCTCTCTTTCCCTCTTGATTGAACTCTCCCTCTCTTTCCCTCTTGATTGAACTCTCCCTCTCTTTCCCTCTTTTGAGCTCTCCCTCTCTTTTGCTCTCGATTGAACTCTCCCTCTCTGCCTTCTCTTTTGAGCTCTTCCTCTCATTCCTTCAGGTTTAAATTTACGCTATTTTTCCTGTCGTTTGAACACTCCCTTCCTTTTGAATTCTCCCTCTCTTTCAGTCTCGCGTGAGTTCTCCTTTAGAACTCTCCCTCTCATTCCCTCTCGTTTAAGCTCTCACTCTTTCCCTCTCTTGAGCGCCCTCTCCCATTTGAGCTCCCCCTCTCTTCCCCACTCGTTTGGGTCCCCCCTCTCTCCCTCTCTTTTCCCATCGCGTAAACCCTCTCTTTTTCGCTCTTTCCCACTCGTTTTGGGTCCCCCTCTCTCCCTCTCTTTTCACATCGCGTAAACCCTCTCTCTTTCTCCTCTTACTCGTTTGAGTCCCCCCCCTCTCTCCCTCTCTTTTCACATCGCGTAAACCCTCTCTCTTTCTCTCTTTCCCACTCGTTTGAGTCCCCCCTCTCTCCATCTCTTTTCCCATCGCGTAAACCCTCTCTCTTTCTCTCTTCCCCACTCGTTTGGGTCCCCCCTCTCTCCCTCTCTTTTCCCATCGCGTAAACCCTCTCTCTTTCTCTCTTTCCCACTCGTTTGAGTCCCCCCCCTCTCTCCCTCTCTTTTCCCATCGCGTAAACCCTCTCTCTTTCTCTCTTTCCCACTCGTTTGAGTCCCCCCTCTCTCCCTCTCTTTTCACATCGCGTAAACCCTCTCTCTTTCTCTCTTTCCCACTCGTTTGAGTCCCCCCCCTCTCTCCCTCTCTTTTCACATCGCGTAAACCCTCTCTCTTTCTCTCTTTCCCACTCGTTTGAGTCCCCCCCCTCTCTCCCTCTCTTTTCACATCGCGTAAACCCTCTCTCTTTCTCTCTTTCCCACTCGTTTGAGTCCCCCCCCTCTCTCCCTCTCTTTTCACATCGCGTAAACCCTCTCTCTTTCTCTCTTTCCCACTCGTTTGAGTCCCCCCCCTCTCTCCCTCTCTTTTCACATCGCGTAAACCCTCTCTCTTTCTCTCTTTCCCACTCGTTTGAGCCCCCCCCCTCTCTCCCTCTCTTTTCCCATCGCGTAAGCCCTCTCTCTTTCTCTCTTTCCCACTCGTTTGCGTCCCCCCTCTCTCCCTCTCTTTTCCCATCGCGTAAACCCTCTCTCTTTCTCTCTTTCCCACTCGTTTGAGTCCCCCCTCTCTCCCTCTCTTTTCCCATCGCGTAAACCCTCTCTCTTTCCCACTCGTTTGAGCCCCCCCCCTCTCTCCCTCTCTTTTCCCATCGCGAAGCCCTCTCTCTTTTCCCTCTTGTTTCAGTCCCCTCTCTCTCCCTCTCTTTTCCCATCGCGTAAGCCCTCTCTCTTTCTCTCTTTCCCACTCGTTTGAGTGCCCCCTCTCTCCCTCTCTTTTCCCATCGCGTAAGCCCTCTCTCTTTCTCTCTTTCCCACTCGTTTGAGTGCCCCCTCTCTCCCTCTCTTTTCCCATCGCGTAAACCCTCTCTCTTTCCCCTCGTTTTGAGTCCCCCCCTCTCTCCCTCTCTTTTCACATCGCGTAAACCGTCTCTCTTTCTCTCTTTCCCTCCGTTTGAGTCCCCCCTCTCTCCATCTCTTTTCCCATCGCGTAAACCCTCTCTCTTTCCCACTCGTTTGAGTCCCCCCCCTCTCTCCCTCTCTTTTCACATCGCGTAAACCCTCTCTCTTTCTCTCTTTCCCACTCGTTTGAGTCCCCCCTCTCTCCATCTCTTTTCCCATCGCGTAAACCCTCTCTCTTTCCCACTCGTTTGAGTCCCCCCTTTCTCCCTCTGTCGCTCCGTCACACAAAAAGTGGTCATCGGATGCACTTGCAATCTGCATATTTTCGCGAGCCATATACCCATCCGAGTTGCATTTGACTTTGTATGGGAAGTTGCAAAGAGGGGACGTGCATTCATACGCCGTGATTTTCTTTTTATTTCTATTTTTTTTAAATTCAGTTTGGTGTTTGTTTTCTTTATTTGGTTATGTATCTGTTTATTTAGGTATTTGAGGATGCGTATTCGTGTGCGAATGATGGGTGGAGATATATTATGCCGGGTAGATCGTAAATATGTTGGACCTTCGCTCATTAGAGACGTGTATGCCAGGTACGCCATAAACAATGTTCAAAATAATGCAAGGGTGAATCAAGATAGGAATTGTGACTCACTCAAAGCATGAGTCAAGAACATAGGGCACGCCTTATAAGCCCTGGGCTGAATGACACAGAGAAGCACAGGGAATATGGACTCTTTCTTTCTTTCTCTCTCTCACTTTCTCGATCTTTCTTTCTCTCTCTCACTTTCTCGCTCATTCTCTCTCTCACTTTCTCTCTCTTTCTCTCTCTTTCTCTCTCTCACTTTCTCGCTCTTTCTTTCTCTCTCTCTCTCTCTCTCTCTCTCTTTCTCTCTCTCTCTCTCTCTCTCTCTCTCTCTCTCTCTCTCTCTCTCTCTCTCTCTCTCTCTCTCTCTCTCTCTCTCTCTCTCTCTCTATCTCTCTCTCTCTCTCCCTCCCTTCCCTCCCTCTCCCTCTCCCTCTCCCTCTCCCTCTCCCTCTCCCTCCCTCCCTCACTCCCTCACACACGCATTCGTTCACGCACACGCACACAGCCCGCGAGTTGAACCCTGTATGTGGCCCCGCGTCCGTGTCGACATTCAAGCCGACCTTTGTGTTGTCTGGTGTGTGTGTTATCATCTAGACTTGTCCTGTCGTCAGTAGTTCAGCGGTGGTGCTCTCCCGCGGGGCTCTGGAGGGGAGGGAGAGGGGTAGGGGGAGGGAGGTGGATGGGGGGAGGGGAAGGAGGTGGAGGGAAAGGAGGTGGAGGGAAAGGGGAAGGGAGGTGGATGGAGGGAGGAGGGGGAGGGAATGCGGGGAAGAAGGGGAAGGGAGGTGGATGGGGGAAGGGGAGGGAAAGGAGGTGGAGGGAAAGGGGAAGGAAAGGGAGGGTTGGGGTAGGAAGTGCGAAGTGGAAGGAAGGGGAAGGGAAGGGAAGGGGAGGGAAAGGAAGGGAAGGGAGGGGGGGGGAGAAAAGGGGAAGAGGCTCGAGTGGATTTCTGCTTGGCTATCTTTACCAGAAATAGTTGCGTTAGTCGTGTCAAAGAAAGGCGTGCCTGTAGTAGTAGAAGTAGCAGTAGTCATAGATAGCATTGTCAATTAGATAATCGTAGCCTAAATACTGATTTTAGAAATGAGAACATAGAAGATAGACGTGATATACTATCATCTTTTATCTGGGAGCAACATGATGCAACATTGCATTGCTGATAAAGGACACTTGTAGCGCGGTAGCAATAGCTTTCTCCCCGAGCTCTCTTTCCCGCGTTTCGAATCCATTCCTTCAACATTCTGTACAATAGTATGTGTGATTTAAAATATCTAGACCTCTCGGTGTTTCATTATTTATAGTTTGTTTTTTTTCCTTATCGTTTTCTGTCGGCTTATCTGGCTGTATTTTGTTGTTTCGCTTTTTTTTTCTAATCTCTCCGTAGTCTCAAACATATCTCTCCTCTCCCCCCCTACCTCCCCGCTACATTCCCTCCCTCCCTCCCTATTCCCCCTTTCCCTACCCACTCCTCCTCACCATCCCCCCTCCCCCTCTTACCCCTCTTACCTCCTCCACCATCTCTTTCCTAATGGTACTTCCTGTTGCTCAAGTAAAGCGAACATGCAAATGATTCTCTTACGTGTGGCTTCAGCCTTGTAGCCACGAAGGGCATATCTCAAAATCTGAAAGCAATCAGAGACAAAAGGGTTCAGATTTGCGTGACGTGGAGCGACTTGACTTCATCTCGGTACAGAAGAATCTCTCTCTCTGCTTCGTGTTTTATGTGAAGTTTTCATAAGATTTTATGATTTTTAGTTATTTTATATCTTTATAATATATATATATATATATATATATATATATATATATATATATATATATATATATATAGAGAGAGAGAGAGAGAGAGAGAGAGAGGGAGGAGGAGGAGGAGGAGGGAGGGGAGGGAGGGGAGGGAGGGAGGGAGGAAGGGAGGGAGGGAGGGAGAGAGAGAGAGAGAGTGTGTGAGAGTTTGTGTGTGTTTGTGTGTGAACGTGTGTGTGGATAGATAGATAGATAGATGAATATAAATATTTTTTTTTACACAATGCATTATATTTTATAAGATTTATTTGCATTTCTATATCTTTATATAGTAAGTTATAAGTTGTCTGGAGCAAAACAAAACTTATGATAGACTATAATTAAATTTTTCTTTTGTTATCCTCAAGATTTAGATCTATATTCGAGGTAAAGTTGTCTTGCGTGTTAATCTTACTTTTTATATGTTTATTTTATAATTGTGTGTGTGTGTGTTTGTGTGTGTGTGCGTGTGCGTGTATGTGTGTGTGTGTGTGTGTGTGTGTGTGCGTGCGTGTGCGTGCGTGCGTGTGTGTGTGTGTGTGCGTGTGTGTGTGTGTGTGTGTGTGTGTGTGTGTGTGTGTGTGTGTGTGTGTGTGTGTGTGTGTGTGTGTGTGTGTGCGCGTGTGCGTGCGTGTACGTGTGTGTGTGTGTGTGTGTGCACTTGAGAAAACCCGTTTGAACTTTGCCTTCCCATGTAGGCGGGCGAGGAGGAAGCTACGTTTGGCATCTTGGCAAGAGAGAGAGAGAGAGAAAGAAAGAGAGAGAGAGAGAGAGAGAGAGAGAGAGAGAGAGAGAGAGAGAGAGAGAGAGAGAGAGAGAGAGAGAGAGAGAGAGAAAAGAGGATAGATGGCGAAATAAGAAGGAAAGATAGAAAGAGACAGACAAACAGACAGACAGACAGACAGACAGACAGAGATCCGAATGCTAGTCGTCTTCAGAGGGTCGCTAGAGTCGCTCCTGTCGTCCGCGCGCCCCACACGACCTTCCTGTGGTTTGGGGGGAGGGGGGGGGAGTCGTCTCGGGGTGTGGTGTCACTGTCGACCACAGGGGGGTGGGCGTAGAGGGGAAGGGGGTGGTTGCAGACAGAACCTGACGGAGGTGTTTGTGTGGTAGCTTGTGGGGTGAAAAGGGGGGGGGGGGTTAAGGGGGAAAGAGGGTGCTGGAGTGTGTGTGTGTGTGTGTGTGTGTGTGTGTGTGTGTGTGTGTGTGTGTGTGTGTGTGTGTGTGTGTGTGTGTGTGTGTGTGTGTGTGTGTGTGTGTGTGTGTGTGTGTGTGTGTAGGTGTGTGTTCATGTTCGGGCTCTGTGACTCTTTTTTTTTCTTCTTCTTTTTTACACGCTTGCTTGGAGACACTGTTGAATACAAGGACAAGTCAGGGAGGAGGAGGGGGAGGAGGAGGAGGAGGAGGAGGAGGAGGAGGAGGAGGAGGAGGAGGAGGAGGAGGAGGAGGAGGAGGAGGAGGAGGAGGAGGAGGAGGAGGAGGGGGAGGAGGAGGAGGAGAGGAGGAGGAGGGAGGAGGGAGGAGGAGGAGGAGGGAGGAGGAGGAGGGAGGAGGAGGAGGAAGAGGAGGAGGGAGGAGGAGGAGGAGGAGGAGGAGGGAGGAGGAGGAGGAGGAGGAGGAGGAGGAGGAGGAGGAGGGAGGAGGGAGGAGGGAGGAGGGAGGAAGGAGGAGAGAAAGAAGACGGAGACGGGGGGGGGGGGGGAATTGGCCACTTCTCTAGCCTTGACATCCCGCCATCAATTCATCATTCATCTCTCCCCTTCCATTTCTTTCTAACCGTCATCCACCCCAACTTTGTTATCCCTCCCCCCCTCCCCTCCCTCCCTCCCTTCTCACCCTCTTACTCCTCCTCCTTCTCTCACGCCTCCCCCTTCTACTCCTCATTCTTCCTCTTTTCCTTTCTTCCTTATTCCTTCCCCTCTTCCCTCCTCCCTATTCCTTCCCTGTTCCCTTCCTCTTTATTCTTCCCCTCCTCTCTTCCTCCTCATTCCTCCCCCTCTCCTCCCTTCCTCATTCACCCTCCTTCCCTCCTCCTCATTCCCCCCTTCCCTCCTCCTCATTCCTTCCCCTCTCCTCCCTTTCTTATTCACCCCCCCTCCCCTACTCCTCATTCATCCTACCCCCCCCCATCCTGCTTCTCCCATGCACTATTGGTGATGCAAACATAAGTAACGTGTAAGAATGTCGTCATGGTATGCTGGATGCATTTAAAGTCACAACAGTTTGCTTGCTTGCTTGCTCTTGCTTGCAGGCGTGAAGACGTTGCCTCAAGGTTGTGTTTGAAGATATTTATGATGCTCGGTCACCTATTATGTTGTGACACGTAACAAGTTAGGTGATGTAAGGTTGCGAGGGTGTGTGTGCTCTCTCTCTCTCTCTCTCTCTCTCTCTCTCTCTCTCTCTCTCTCTCTCTCTCTCTCTCTCTCTCTCTCTCTCTCTCTCTCTCTCTCTCTCTCTCTCTCTCTCTCTCTCTCTCTCTCTCTTTCTATCCCTTTCTCCCTCCTTTCCTTCCTTCCGTCCTTCCTCCTTCCCTCCTCTCCCTCCCTCCCTCCCTCCCACTTTCCCTCCTTTTGTCCTTCCCTCCCTCCCTCCCTCCCTCCCTAGTTATGTTCCCACGCCTCCCCCCCAAACAAAGCTTACCTCCAACCCCTGGATCATGCCCCTTTCCCTGTCCGTATGCCTCGAGAAACGGGCTTCCATCTTTGGCA
>BOPN01000870.1:7500-10202 GCA_017312705.2 Penaeus japonicus | reverse complement strand
ATGCGTACACATACGTTAGTCTTCCTTTCCTCCTCCCTCCTCCTTTCAGTTCCCCTCCCTCCCTACCATCTCTTCCTCTCTCCCTCTCTCATCCTTCCTTCTCTCTGTCTACATCCCTCCTTCCCTCACTTTCGCCCTAACTCCCCTCCCCCTTCACCTCCCTTCTCTCCCTCTCCTCCCTACTTACTCTCCCACCCTCGCCCTAGCTCCGCTCCCTCCCCCTTCCCTCCCTCTCCTTTCCCTCAATCCCTCCCTTTCTTCCTCCCCTCACCTTCTCCCAAAACTCCCCTCTCTTCACCCTCCTGCCTTCCCACACCCTCTCCCAAAACTCTCCTCCCCACGCCCTCCTTCCTCTCCCTTCTCCGCCCCCGGACCCCAATCCCCCAGGGGTCTCTCTGCAAGGCTCTTGGCCGTCCCTCGAAGCAGCAGTACCTCACGGGGTCTCCAGAGGCCGCGTCGGGGTCAGTCCTGTTTGTCCAATTAGTGGGCGACCGCACGTCCCTGATCTATGGTTATTGCACTAAACGGATCTTGCGGCAGCCGAAAGCAAGTTACACTGCTCGGCCCTTTCTCTCCCAAACCCTGGAACTGTCCCTCACGCTGCCACGGATTTGGCTTTTTCTTTTTTTTCTCTCTTCCTTTCTTTCTTTCTCTCTCTCTCTCTCTCTCTCTCTCTCTCTCTCTCTCTCTCTCTCTCTCTCTCTCTCTCTCTCTCTCTCTCTCTTCTTTCTTCTTCTACGTCTTATTCTTTTTTCTTCTATTTATCTGTACTTTTCATTCTGTTCTTTCTTTTCTCTTTGTCAGTGTGATTCTGTTTCTCTAGTTACATCTCGGCAATTTGTTTGTTTGTTTCTCTCTGTCTGATATATGTGTGCATACACACACACACACACACAACACACACACACACATATATATATATATATATATATATATATATATATATATATATATATATATATATATATATATATATATATATATATGTATATATATATATATATATATATATATATATATATATATATATATATATATATATATATATATATATATATATATATACATATATATATATATATATATATATATATATATATATATATATATATGTATGTGTATATATATATATATATACATATATATATATATATATATATATATATATATATATATATATATATATATATATATATATATATATGTGTGTGTGTGTGTGTGTGTGTGTGTGTGTGTGTGTCTGTGTGTGTGTTCAGTTTTTACTTATGTATACTGTGGATACCAAATGTCTTGCCGCTGTAATTATCAATCATCAATTACGCTTGCATCTCTGTTTCATTTCTTCACTTAATCCGATCTGTTTTTAGTACGGATAATGATAATAATATGACAGCAATAACTACAACTACAGATGCAAAAATTATAATAACAACAGCATCATTGCCATAGAATGCAACCATCAACAACAACAAAACATTTGCAACAACAAAATAAAAACAAGAAATGGGGGACAAAGGAATTTTTAAAATAACGACAACACCAAAAATAAAACATACACAACAAATAAACAAGAAGGTTTAAAAATGATAATAGTAAAGATAATGATGATAACGGAGAAAATTTTCAATAATAAAAGAAAATAATTGAACATACAGAGAGAAGAGATAAAGAAACGAAATTTATGTTCTTACACGATGTCCAAACTTGGGCGTGCGTTGACGCTAACTCAAAAGATAATTTTTATAATTAAGATGCTCCTCGCCCCCCCCCCTACCTTCCATCCTATTTGCACCCCACCCCCTTGTCGTCTGAATACCCATCTATTGTATTTGCATCCCCCTCATCCTTGCTATCTGCCCCCTCAGCATCCCATCTGCCCCCCCTCTCCCCCCCACCAATCATTCCATCTACACTTCCCCCTTCTTCATGCCACACCCCCCTCCCCCTCCCCCAACATAACATCTACATCTTCCTTCAATTTACCACCTTCACCCCCTCCCCCCTCCCCCCTCCCCCCTCCCCTAGTAACTCCGTCTGCCCCTTCCACCATCCCACCTGGCACCCCCTCCCCCTTCTGCACCCCCTCCCCTCCTCAATTCCAGGTCACCCCCCCCCCCCCTCCACATGAGAAAAGGTGCCAAAGGTGCGGATAAGTTTTCCTCTGCGTGGCAACGGTTGTTAATATGTCGTTCACATATCATCCCAAATGCAGGTGTCCTCCCCTACTCCTTTCCCCACTTCCCTCCTCCCCTTCTCTGCCTTCCCCTCTTCACCCCCTCCCACTTCTCTGCCCTTCTCTCCTTACTTTTCCTCTTCCCTCTTTCTTCTTACATTTCTTTCCTCTCCCTCTCCCTCCACTTACTTCCATCTCCCTCCTTCCTTCATTCCCTTCTCATTCTTTTCTTTTTCACTTACCCCTCTTCCCTTCCTTCACCCCCTCCTTCCTACCTCCCTCTTTTTTTACTTTCTACTTTATCCCTTTTTTCCTCCGGCTCTTCCTCTCCTTTCTCCCTCCCCTCTTCCCCCTCCCTCTCCCCCTTTCCGTACTTTCTCCTACTCTACCTTCCCCCTGTTTATTTTCCCCCTACTTTCTCCCTTCCCTCTCCCCTCCCCCCACTTTCTTCTCATACCCCCTTTCTTCCCTCCCTCCTTTCCCATTTCCCTCAACCCTGCCTTTCCTCCTTCCCTCCCCTGACTTTCCC
>BOPN01000869.1:372502-375002 GCA_017312705.2 Penaeus japonicus | reverse complement strand
CTCTCTCTCTCTGTCTCTCTTTCCCTCTCTCTTTCTCCATGTTATCGGTGTCTTATCATGTTGAAACTGATAACCCACACATAAAGGGGTGTCATACTAGATAAAAGGTTTATATAAAAATGAGGTTTCTTTCATAACGCAGATAGCTGACATTATTTATGGAAGGTCTTTCATCGGTTTTCGAAACAGTGGTGATGTGAAGATGTAGTCTTGAATGTGTGTGGGCGGTGGTTATGAATGTCCGTCAGCTCTTTCGGAGGGCAACATAACTGGGAGATAACTGTGTGGTAAGTATCTGTTTGTCAAAGTCGACCTTACCTGACCTGGCTCAGGAGATGCATGATACTGGTGCTTTATTACAAATATGTATAATGTGATATTTGTGCATTAATACATTTGATATCATATGCAAACACATTATGTGGGTTGTGTGGTGCTGTAGTAGCATACTTGGGGCTGGATTCATCAACGCACTTATCATGATAAATACAGCTGGTAACTACAATTATGATTGTAAACAGTATGGGGGCTGGATTCATCAATGCACTGACCATGATGAATACGCTGGTAACTACAATTATGATGGTAAACAGACCGGATCGGTATTTATGAATAACTTACCATGGTAGATACAATGCTAAATTTACCAGTGGTTGGAGCACTGGTATGTCTACTACAGAGATGACTCTCTCCTCAGGCCTTATCTCAGCAAATAATCAACATTTAAGGCAATACTTTCATTTGCATGTACATTTATTATGATCAGAATGATGGCAACTGTTCATTTTCATATGAACATGACAAATATAATGAATATTGACAGGAGATAAACGAGAATAATGTTCACGCAGCCCAGGGTAAACTTGCAGAAAATCATAGGCATACAATCACAATTAAAACAATACATGGAATTAATAATTTGACGAATTCAAACATATTTCATTTCTATGATAAAGTTGAAAAAACAGAAAATATATAAATACATTAATGTTATTTGCTTCAGAAATCCATACGTTAGAGTTAAATAAACGATTGAAGCAGCCTATTGGAACTCTGGAAAAGGACAACAATAAATATTGAAGTGGCCTCCACGCCTATCGAACCTCTGGCAAAATACAAGTTCTATAAATAATGAACAGGACGGTTTAGATTGACAAATAGCCAGGGAGGTCTTTAAAGAACATATATAATAATAATCAACCCAAATTATGTTTATTATTATTTCTTTTGTTTGTGCCTATCGTACTATATTTATATTGAAGAAAGTACAAACTGCACCTGTTTGTTTATTTTTGTGTTTGCATTAATTTATATATAATTAGTCATAATCTTATTCATTTAAAAGGTTTGACTGGCATTTCTCTTTGGAAAACGTTGATACAAAATAACACCTCCATTGCGTGGAGCCATTGCTTCTTATCTTTTGACCACAACCTATAAAAAAGAAGAAAAATAGTATGTTTTTTAAATCATTACATTATATGTGATCCATAAGATCACATATAATGCAATCGCTGATTGGCCAAATCCATTTACTAGAGTTACTATCAAAGACTATGTAAGAAAGATGGGAAAGCTCATAAAGAGCCGCATCGGCCACATCCATTTTAGCGTGCGGCTCTCTCACTAGATGGCGTTAACATCAACCAGTTTTAAGAGCGTCGTCTGTTTTTATATACATTTTTTGTTTTAATTTTGCCTAATCAGCGTGTATATTATGTCTGATTCTTTGTTAATTTTAATTTCATATTATTGTTTCTGATTACTGTTTTTCCTGTTTTGTTTGTTATTCAATTAATAAATGATTACATATTTTGTTTCCCTGATTTTTATGGCTTATATTTTGCATGGAATTTAATGTTATTTCCTTTACTTTGTTTTGTTTATGTTCTTTGCAAGACAGTATTTGCTTCTCTGCAAATAAATTAATATCATGTATATTTTACTTTTTTATTTCAACTGTCTCCTCGATTTTGCATATTTAGTAATCAATGACGCATTGACCTGAGGTATATTATTAATTTGTGGATTTATGAATATGATCATATGCGTAAAGCATATGTTATATAGTCTTGTTAGCATGCAATAGTCATAAAATTACTATTCATGGTATTTTATAAAGAGAAGTAAAGCTCTTTCGAACTGCTAATTCATTTCAGCAAAGGAATCAATTATAAAATTTCCAAAAGCACTTAATATTATGCAAGTATAGTATAATTCGAAAGCTCTGCCGATAGATGGCGCGCATTCACACTGGCTGGATGACGCATTTTTATTAGCATAAATAGAAGCTTTCCGATTTTTCCTATACAGTCTTTGGTTACTATCACACTACGATGGTAAATTCTATTTCCCTTTACCAGGCGTCTTGCTATCGCTTTTTAAAAATCACTTTACCATGGCTGGTAAATGTGCTGATAACTGAACGCTGGTAAATGCTTTACAATCGTATGTTGATGAATCCAGCCCCTGGGTTCAATCGAGCATTGTCTGTGGATGC
>BOPN01000869.1:365002-370002 GCA_017312705.2 Penaeus japonicus | reverse complement strand
ATATATATATATATACATATATATATATATATATATATATATATATATATTGGATGTGTGTGTGTGTGTGTGTGTATGTAAGTATGTATATCTGCATCTGTGTGTATATGTGTGTGTGTCATGTTTTTTTATATACATACATATAAAACGCAATATATAAACATAAACCCACATCTGAAAAACGACCACAACATCAAAGCACGTGTCAGAATAGCAACACACGAACCCCCGCCTGAAAGAGTATCCAATGAAACAGACACTAACACGGTACCTCACCTTTTCTTAACAGAGGTCCTCAAGGGAAAGCCATTTAGACGCCTTATGGAGGACCTTAAGTTTCGGTGAAAAGAACCTTTTCTGACCGGGTGGCGTGAAAAGGTGATGAAAGTTTTGTGTTAAGGGAACTTTAATAATTAAAAGACATTCTGAGATCTGGAGGAGAATCTGATAGTTGATAGCAGTGCGTAAACTGAAGGCTAGAGAATTATCCTTGTAGGTTAGGGACGAAGAATGAAATAGGTAGTTAGGACTCATCTTAGATATTTGGTTCAGTAAGAAATTGTTTTGTAATTACGTACTTTGCTGGTCTGTTATTTTCTCTCCGTGTGCAGTTAAAGAAGAGGAATTTTGTTTCTTCATTTCCAGGTAATTATCAAGAGAGAATCTTTCCCATTAAAAGGTAATTACGGCTATTAATATTTTGCTGTCTGATTTATATATATATATATATATATATATATATATATATATATATATATATATATATATATATATATATATATACATATATACATATACATATATATATATTTATTTGTATATATATATATACATATACATATATATATATATATATATATATATATATATATATATATATATATATATGCATGTTATATATATATATATATATATATATATATATATATATATATATATATATATATATATATATATATATATATGCACATCTTTTTCTTCAATATTTGATCATATATGTATTCATTCCATGGAAACACACTTGTTTTTTTATGAGCACGCACACACACACACACACACACACACACACAACCGAACCAACCAAGATTTCGAAAAAGAGAGATCGATGAAAAATGAAACGACCTCTCTAATTGCCGGCGAAACGCGGTCATTACGACTGTTGAACTTTTGTTAATGATTAGCCTAATTAAGGGGTTTATTAGATTTCCATTTTATTGCCTGAGTTAATTAGAGGGAGCGTCCGGTGAAGGTGACTTACTGACAGGGAGTGGAATCCATGGAGAGAGAGAGAGAGATAAAGAGATGGATAGATAGATAGAGGGAGAGAGAGAGAGATTATGATTATTATGATTGATATGATTATGATTATCATAATCATCATTATCATCTTTATCGCATTTATCAATAGCATTATTCTTCCTCATAACGTTATCATTATCATCATCATTATCATCATCATTGTAAACATCATCATTATCACCACTAATTTTATTATCTTTTTTACTCTCAATATAATCTTCATCACTATCACAATCATCATTGGTTTTAAAAATAATTCATCAATTATACTCAATCATACTAAAAACATAATCATAACTAGTAGTGGCAAAACCAACTCTTCATATTTTTTTCAGAATCATTATAATTATTATTACTTACTACACTACTACAATATATATGTATATGTGTTGTATGTTACTATATGTTACTATATATGTTATATGTTATATGTTACTATATGTGTTATATGTATATGTGTTATATGTTATATGTATATATGTTATATGTGTATATGTTACTACTACACTGACAATGCCGATCAGTAAAGAACTATTCTTTCAAACATGATATTTAATTAGGAGTCTATTAATAGGCATTAGACTGGGGTTGTATTTCCTCTTTAATCAGGATATAATTACCAATGACTATGATTTGTTGATTATGGTTGTTATTATCTTACAAACCTAATTTCTTACACGGGTCTCCTTCTTCCATTTACGGGTCAGTCCTATCGCGGTTTTGGAGAAAGTGAAGGGAAGAGGGAGTGGGAGAGAGAGAAAAAGAAGGGGGGAGTGGGGGAGAAAGAGAGAAAGAAGGGGGGAGTGGGAGAAAGAGAGAAAGAAGGGGGGAAAAAGAGAGAAAGAGGGGGGAAGAAAGAGAGAGTGAGTGAGAAAGAGAGATAGATAGATAGAGAGAGATGGGGGGGGGGGGGGAGAAAGAGAGCAAGAGCGTGGGGGGGGAGAGAAAGAGAGAGAGAGAGAGAGAGATGTTAAGATGATAATCAATTCCAATGATGATGACATAGTAATAGTAAACAGTAACAATAACAATAACGATGATAATGAGAATAACACAAACCACAAATCTATCTGTAACTTCCCCTCTCCGAAGAAACGTTTCCTATAAAAAAAAAGAAAAAAAAAATCCTTTTTCTTTTTTTCTTAAAGGGAAAAGTCTTCAGAGAACTTCTGTCTTTTTATGCGAAGTCTCCACTGTTCCTTTGGCTTCTCCTCCTCCACCCACACGAGAGTGCCAATATAAAATGCAGATTCACAAATGCATCAGCTCAGATCTCCAGAGAATATTGTATTGCTTAAGAGGGTTGCCCGCGAGTAGATACTCAACGCGTTCTAACATGTTTGGTGGAGAGGCAAACGAGAGCGAACACGTTTTGTTTTTTCTTTATGTTTATGTTTTTGAGTTCTCGATTTGATGGGGTTGTTTACTTTGTAGTGCCTTTTGAATTGTTTTTGTCATCATTATCACTATTTTTTTTTCTACTGTTGGTATCATCAGGTGGACCCTAGGGTTCACTACAATCATCATCATCATTATCATCATCATCATCATCTGCTCCTGCTCCTATTACGCAACATTTTCCCGTTTCAGGGCTCCCTGTTTCCTATTTTCCTCTTAATTTCCACTTCAGGCATGTCATACCCGGATGTTCCAGCGATAAACACTTTACTAAGGATCATTGCAGTCTTAAGTATGTTTTCCGTAAAGCCTGAATGAGTCGTTTCTGAAGTGATCTTAACCCTCTCTTCAGACTCTGCTTCTATGTATGATAAAGAGGTGATCATTCCCCTTAATTCCCTTTACATTTATATATCTCATTTGCCTCTTTATTTTGAGATCTTTATCTTTGCTTTTTGTTTTTTTTTATGTTTTTCGAGCTGAGTTTTTTTTTATGATAATAATAGTTCTGTTTGCGTTTTAACGATGTCTGTCTGTCAGCATGATAGAATGTTATACATACTCCAACGTGTATATGATCCAGCTTTGTTGTTTTTTTTCCGATATAATCCGAATATCATTAACACTTCACATCCTGAGGTTTATGATGAATCGTTGCAAAGTCTTTACTGACTCATGTGTTCCATTTCTGGTTGCAGGCGATTTCTCTTTTTCTTGTTTTAACAATTTTGCAATCTTTGATGTTGATCTATCTGGTTTTAGTTCGGAATTCAGACTTTTCCATTTTCTTATCGTATTTATTCATCTATCATGTACATACATACACAGACACACACACACACACGCATATATATATATATATATATATATATATATATATATATATATATACACACACACACACACACACACATATCTATATATATATTTATATATACATACATATATATCACTTTATCTGTATATCTCTGTGCGGCTCTTATCCTTCAATCTATACCCGTTCCTTATCTCTTCATCTCCGTTTGTCCCTCGCGCCGTCTTGGTCCGGGCGTGACGGGGCTTTCCCAAACGAGGCCAAAACCCACACGAGTGTCCAAGTTACAACATGTGTGTTATTCTTCTTTCATTCTTCTTTCAGTTCCTTTTGACCGCTCTTTATGCTTCGTTTGGCGCCTGTCTTTCAACCTCCTCCGGGAAGAGCGCAACGGCACCGGAAGGGAGGCGTGCAAGAGGGGCGTGCAATAGGGTCTAAATCCTACACGCTCACGATTCTCTGGCAGTCTTTTCAATGCGAGGTCTGTTCAATGATCTATTCAAGTGTGGTACTTACTGAGGATTATTATTATCACTTTTTTTTCCCGAAAAGAACATTATATATATATATATATATATATATATATATATGTGTGTGTGTGTGTGTATGTGTATATATATATATATATATATATATATATATATATATATATATATATATATATATATATATATATATTATAAATGTATATATACATATGAAGGCATATATATGTGTGTGTATGTGTGTGTGTTTGTGTGTGTACATATATATATATATATATATATATATATATATATATATATATATATATATATATATATATGTGTGTGTGTGTGTGTGTGTGTGTGTGTGTGTGTACATATATATATATATATATATATATATATATATATATATATATATATATATATATAATATATATATATATACACGCTCAAACATATGTATTTTTGACTGATTGATGAACTTATTGAGTATCGTTATCAATATCATTATTATCTTTATTGTTGTTAGTATCATCATCATCATTATTATCGTTCATATCATTATCATTTTTATTATTATTATTATCAACAAAATCATTGTCATTGTCATCCTCATTATCATCATTATTTTCATCATCATCACCATTATCATCTACCTGCTGCTCCTGATAATAATAATGATGATGATAATGATAATAATGGTGATGTAATTATTATGGTTACGATAATGATGATGATGATGGAGGATAATGAGAATTATGAGAATAATGAAAGAGGTAAAAATAAACTGCTTCTGATAATGAATAAGAACTATACAAATGACACAAAAATACGTGTTATTATCATAGAGGATGCATCCCTATACCTACATAATACGAAGACATTTTGCAATAACGAAATCAATATGAAATCAACGTAAATAAATAATTGATAGACATATATGAAGAAATGAAATGAAATTGTGAATCGTAGAAAGCAAGAAATACACAGGATACGATCAAGACAAAAAAAAACAAAAAAAC
>BOPN01000869.1:347502-350002 GCA_017312705.2 Penaeus japonicus | reverse complement strand
AGTGACGCAGGCGGTAAACTGATCATCTCTTCAGGATGGTTCCAGCGCTTCTGGTTCCAGGGTTCCAGACTTGAAAGAAACGGTTCCTCGGGAAAAGGTCACAGGTTGGTTCCAGTGCTGCAGGTTCCCGGGTTCGAGACTTGAAAGAAACGGTTCCTCGGGAAAAAGTCACAGGTTGGTTCCAGCGCTTCTGGTTCCCGGGTTCCAGACTTGAAAGAAACGGTTCCTTGGGGAAAAGGTAACAGGTTGGTTCCAGCGCTGCAGTTTCCGGGTTCGAGACTCGAACGGTTCCTCGGGAAAAAGTCAGATTAGTTCCAGCGCTGCAGTTTCCGGGTTCGAGACTCGAAATAACGGTTCCTCGGGAAAAAGCTTTGTTGGTTCTAAGCGCTGTAGTTCCGGTTCAAGACTTTGAAATAACGGTTCCTGGGAAAAGGTCACAGGTTGGTTCCAGCGCTGCAGGTTCCCGGGTTCCAGACTTGAAAGAAACGGTTCCTCGGGAAAAAAGTCAGATTGGTTCCAGCGCTGCAGTTTCCGGGTTCGAGACTCGAAATAACGGTTCCTCGGGAAAAAGTCAGGTTGGTTCAAGCGCTGCAGGTTCCCGGGTTCCAGACTTGAAATAACGGTTCCTCGGGAAAAGGTCACAGGTTGGTTCCAGCGCTGGCACCTGTCGAGACTTGAAAGAAACGTTCCTCAAAAGGTAACAGGTGTTCACACTTCCTCGTGTTTGTCGGTTCTTGGGTGTTCTCTTCGGAGATAAAGTCCCCCACCCGAGGTCAAAGGTCATTCAGGTCGGCAACCATGCAGAAAAGCAGAACAAGCCTGATTATACAGGGTGAACTGATTCGATGTTTTTTCTGGTTTGTTTTTGTTCCTTACCATTTTACATCAATTTAGAACAGAAAGCCTTTATTCAGATGCAAATCAATCAAGATTAGAATTAAAGTTTTAAAAAATCCATCAGCAACCCTAGTCTACAACACACCTTCAAAAGAAAAAAAGAAAAAAAAAAAACTCCAGGTATAGCATGTTGCCACTAAATAAATTATCTGTTTTGCAGCATGATACATGTTAATATGAAAATAAAGGAAAAACATGAGGAGAGGAATACAGACAATACGAATTAATTATTTGGACCAGTACTTTGGAATTACATAAGACTAGAATTTACGTTCTTAATCTTAAGTCAATTGCAAGAACCACAAGTTAATCTCTGTTGCTGTTCATATTTAATTACTGACGACTTGCAAACTCCTGATTTCTTGGTTGTGGAGAGAGGAAACGTCTTTAGATTTATTATAATTAGCGGATTACGAATATATTTTCTGTCATATTTAGTGTACTTACTCATTGCTTACTGTTTAATGAAATTAAAACGCTAAGAGAAGTAGTAAAATCGTCTTATATATATATATATATATATATATATATATATATATATATATATATATATAGAGAGAGAGAGAGAGAGAGAGAGAGAGAGAGAGAGAGAGAGAGAGAGAGAGAGAGAGAGAGAGAGAGAGAGAGTGTGTGTGTGTTTGTGTGTGTGTGTGCATATATATATATATATATATATATATATATATATATATATATATATATATATATATATATATATATATATATATATATGTATATGTATTAAATATATATATACATATACATATGTATGTATGTATGTACATATGTATATATGTACATATGTATATATATATTTATATATATATATTTATATATATATATATATATATATATATATATATATATATATATATATATACATTATCTAACACAATTTTTCAAAGAGCCATGTTCATCACACTCGATATTCAACCACACAACCAGACCCGTGGATACTGTAAGACAAACACGAATATGAACTGTGATTAAAATATGGATAAAGTCATTTGAATAAAGAGGAAGAAAGGCAAGTTATTTGAATTTAAACAAAACATGAGATTTAAATTGTAAATTGACTGTAAAACACTGTTGTGAACACAATAAAATGTTCGAACTGAATTTGTAATTTTCTCTTAAGAAATATAATTATGCAGAATCATACACCATTATCCTATTAATGGTTAGTTTTTTTAAGAGAAGGAGAGAGTGAAAGTAGGTCACAGTGGACTAGAGAAAGAGAAACAGAGGAACGCATATATAGAGAAAGAGGAATAAAGAGAGCGAGAGGGGGGAGGGCACAGAGGGGACCAGAGAGAGACAGAGAAAGTGACAGGAACGCAGAGAGAAAAAGAGAAATCGTGCGAGAAGGGAAAGATGGGCGAAGGGGGGGGGTAGGGGGAGAGATAAAGGAGGAGAAGGAGGAACAATATGTATTTTTCATACTTTTCTTTACAATCAACATTTCTTGCTAGTATAAGCTCAACCATCATTCATTTACTCTGATAACGGAAAAGGTGATTTTTTTAATGAAGTAGTAATAAAATTGAAATGAAAAGTTTACTTAATGTAAGAAAAAATGTATATTGTCATATTGCTGCTGACT
>BOPN01000869.1:340002-342502 GCA_017312705.2 Penaeus japonicus | reverse complement strand
ATAAAGGGAAGGATGGATGAAAATGCTCGGGAAGGCGCATAAACGCACACTTGGACACACACACACACGCACGCACGCACATATTAACACACATACACACACACACACGCGCGCACACACACACATTAACACATACACACATGCACACATAGACACAAACACACACATATTAAAAACACACACACGCACGCACACACACACACACACACACAAAACACACACAGACACACACACTCAAAAGATACTCCAGTCTATAAATGGATTGTTTTTCTGTTATTTTTTGGCACTCTGCGAACCACCGGAAGTTCGCAATCGCTTGATCTTCTGCGAAGCACGAGTCAGGTCCGTGAGGTGGCGCTTGGGTTCGTTCTCGTCCAGTTGTTGACTTCGCAGTCTTCAGATGTGGGTTACTTTATATTGTATTCGGATTTTGTTCACCGGATGAATTCGATAGATCCATTGGTTTTGTCAGTGCCTAATCCATACGTGGCAGGGTTTGTGAATTTCTACTCTGTAGTGTTCAACGAATTCTCAGAAGGATCATGATTGTGCAGTTCGTTCCTCGTTTAATCAGTTGCACTGATTTCCAACTCCCTATATAAGCTTTTTTTTTTTTATTTCTTATAATTTTGAATGGAAAAGGTCTGTTTTTTTTGTGTAGATTGAACGTTAAGTCTGTCTGCATATATATATATATACAAATGGAAAGGTAGATAGATATGTATGTATGTATATGAATATAAATATATGTATATATACATTCATAGATATACAATTTATTTATTTACAACCTTGCCAAGGGTTATGAGAAGCTGGCGCCTTTGTATCCAGGGATTAGACTGCACTCTCGCCCTGGGCAATGATTTGGTCAGATCTGTGGTGTCAGATTCCTGTCAGATGAGAGTGGGGTTTGCAAGGCGAGCGTTTGGTTATTAGAAAACCATCATCATTACTGGGATTCCCTGCAGACTGATGAGGGTGTGAGCGATTCTAACCAACCTAGACTCACGACTCTACTCATAATGTTAGACGGTTTGTTAGAAAATATAAAATGATTTATGCAACAGCAATAATGCACGTTCCGCCAGCAGACTGAAACCCACCGGCAAAAAGAAGCAAGTTTCAACGTCTTACACGAAGATTTCAGTTCAACGAAGAATCCGGTAAAGCATTTATGTAGAGCTGTTGATATAAAACCTTGCGTGACAAAATGGAATGCAAAATAGATATCATGTCTACTGTATTATACTGTAATAGTTACTTCAACGTTAATGTCGTAGTGTTATAATTTTATTACTTGTGCAAAATAAATTCGTATGATTGTTATTATTATCATTACTAACATATTTACCATAGTCACCTTCACTGTCATCCACAAGATTATATGAATGTGAAAATAGACACTTCAGCCAACCAATCCCACAGTCCTGAAGCACATCTGAATGCCTTTACTAGAAGATAAGTAAAGTGCAATATCTTAGAATATATAGTACATTATGAAAGCCCCAACTCGACAGAGCATCCCATCCATTCCCTAGAGCGATGATCGGTGATTTAGACTCGCCCATAATTTGCCAACTATAATTGTGTGATCACGATAGTCATACAAATTGCGGAGAAATTATTGGAGTCCGGAGGAGAAGGTAGATGAAGAGGAAGAGAGGAGGAAGATATGGAGGTAGAGGAAGAAGAGATAAGAGGAGGAGGAGGAGGAGGAAGATATGGAGGTAGAGGAAGAAGAGATAAGAGGAGGAGGAGGAGGAGGAGGAGGAGGTGGGAAGGGAATGGAAGGTAGGGATAGCAAGAGAGAACATTAAGGGAGAGAGAGTTACCAGTTGAGAATAAACGGGAAATATCTGTGGAGATGGAGAAGGATGAGAAGAGAGTAAAGGGGAAATAGTGAAGGAGAAAGAGGAGATATCTCTGACTTTGTTACGTAGTCACTATGCTAATATGCAAATGACATTCCCACTCCTTCTTGCCTTCTTCACCCCTGACCTATTTAATTATTCACTTTTCTCATCTTTCACTCTAACTCTATGACATAGCATTTATCTCCCTAATCATATCTTATTTACCAGCGCCATCCCAACGTCACCATGTTACCTAGCTTCCGACTTTTCTAGATTGTTCCTCGAAGCACACAAAACCCAATTTCGAAGCATATGATAACATATTTGCTCATTACGCTTCTAATTAGCCTTATACATCCATCCCATTCAAAGCCTGATCATACATATCGGTTGAATCTTATTTTTTATTGATATACTTCTTTCTTAGACTTCATACTTACGTCACGTTCATACAGCTTTATAAAGGAAAGCTCAGCTGTACTTGCGTCGCTTGAATTATCGGTAAGAACTTCCTTTGAGTCGCAGATGAAGTGAATAGGTTGAGGTAGTATGTGTATATATGTGTTTTCATAGTCATATGTGTGTGTGTGTGGGAGGGGGGTACATATAGATATGTATATACGCACAAATACTCATATATATATATA
>BOPN01000869.1:315002-317502 GCA_017312705.2 Penaeus japonicus | reverse complement strand
AGTAATAGAAGTGGTAGTAGTATTTGTTGTTCTTGTTGTAGTGGTTATAATAGTAATCTCAATAGCGGAGATGTTGACAATGACAATGATGTTACGAAAATCTTGATAATAAAAATGCTATAAACATAATGTCAATCATTATTACATCATAGTAATGACAACAACGATACTAAAACCGGAATTAAAATTATTATCATTACCATTACAGCCAAAAGACATACCAAATATATAAACAAAGCATAAATAAGCCAACACAAGGAAGCTAAATATGGTCTCTTAATCGACCGAAGGAGGAAATTCCAGGCATAACAGGATGACCCGCTCATGATATGCCTTTGTTCTCCTGCGATGCGTTCTCTCTCTCTCTCTTTTGAGAGAGAGAGAGAGAGAGAGAGAGAGGGAGAGAGAGAGAGAGAGAGAGAGAGAGAGAGAGAGGAGGGAGAGAGAGAGACACAGAGAGAGAGAGACACAGAGAGAGAGAGAAAGAGAGAGAGAGAGGGGAGGGAGAGGGAGAGAGAGAGACAGAGAGAGAGAGAGAAAGAGATAGGGGGAGAGGGAGAGTGAAAGAGAGAGAGAGAGAGAGAGAGAGAGAGAGAGAGAGAGAGAGAGAGAGAGAGAGAGAGAGAGGAGAGAGAGAGAGAGAGAGAGAGAGAGAGAGAGAGAGAGAGAGAGAGAGAGAGAGAGAGAGAGAGAGAGGAGAGAGAGAGAGAGAGAGAGAGAGAGAGAGAGAGAGAGAGAGAGAGAGAGAGAGAGAGAGAGAGAGAGAGAGAGAGAGAGAGAGAGAGGGAGAGAGAGAGGGGAGAGAGAGAGAGAGAGAGAGAGAGAGAGAGAGAGAGAGAGAGAGAGAGAGAGAGAGAGAGAGAGAGAGAGAGAGAGAGAGAGAGAGATAGATAGAGAGAGAGAGAGAGAGAGAGAGAGAGAGAGAGATAGGGGGAGAGGGAGAGAGAGAGAGAGAGAGAGAGAGAGAGATAGGGGGAGAGGGAGAGAGAGACAGAGAGATAGGCGGAGAGGGAGAGAGAGAGAGGGGGGGGGAGAGAGAGAGAAAAAGAGAGAGAGAGAGGAGGGAGAGGGAGAGAGAGAGACAAAGAGATAGGGGGAGAGGGAGAGAGAGAGAGAGAGAGATAGGGGGAGAGGGAGAGAGAGAGAGAGAGAGAGATAGGGGGAGAGGGAGAGAGAGAGGGAGGGGGGAGGGAGAGAGAGAGAGAGAGAGAGAGAGCCTAATAAAGTGCTTCTTGGAAAAGAGAATTTATGTGTAACTGAAGTTTTCGAACATTGTAAAAGAATAAGGATATAAAAATAACTCAATCATGAAATAAAAGTTGTTAATTTTTGTACATGTTTATATTTGTGTGGATTTATGTGCATGTACGAGCGTTTGTATGTATGTGTGTGTGTGTGTTTGTGTGAATGAGTGAGTGTGTGTGTGTGTGTGTGTGTGTGTGTGTGTGTGAATGAGTGAGTGAGTGTGTGTGTGTGTGTGTCAGAGGAGAGAGAGTGCGTGCGTTAAAGAGAGAAAAACGGAGAAAGATTCTTTGTGGTGTACGAAACTTCATCTGTTCTGGTATATTAACGCGAATGTTCACTTCCAGCTTCATGAATTGCTTAGTTTATCAGTCAGTTTTATCCACTGGAATTATTATGTTATTAGTGTGTATGTTATTTTTCGCTTTCTTTTCTTCTCTTTTTCTACTTTTTCTTCCTTCTCCTCTTCATCATCCTTCTTCTTCTTCTTCATTTCTTCTCCTCTTCTTCCTCTTCCTCCTCGTTCTTCTTCTGCTCCTCATCCCCCCCCCCCTCAATCCTGTTCCTCCTCCTCTTCACCCTCCTCCTCCTCCTCCTCCTCCTTCTCCTCCTTCTCCTCCTCCTCCTTCTCCTCCTCTTCCTCCTCCTCCTCCTCCTTCTCCTCCTCCTCCTCCTCCTCCTCCTCCTCCTCCTCCTCCTCCTCCTCCTCCTCCTCCTCCTCCTCCTCCTCCTCCTCCTCCTCCTCCTCCTCCTCCTCCTCCTCCTCCTCCTCCTCCTCCTCCTCCTCCTCCTCCTCCTCCTCCTCCTCCTCCTCCTCCTCCTTCTCCCCTCCCCTCCCCCCCCCCCCCTCCTCCTCCTCCTCCTCCTCCCTCCTCACCTCCTCACCCTCCTCTCTTCCTCCACCCTCCTCCTCCTCCCTCCTCCTTATCCCTCCCCATCATCCTCTCCCCCCCCCCTCCTCCTCCTCCTCCCCTCCCCTCCTCCTCCTTCTCCTTATCCTCCCATCATCCTCTCCCCCCCCCCCCCTCTTCCTCCTCCTCCTCCTCCTCCTACTACTACTACTACTACTATTACCTCATCCTCATCCTCATCCTCTCCCTCATCCTTTCCCTCATCTTCCTCCTCCTTTGCCCCTTCTTCCCCTTCACTTCCGGTAAGTCTTCCTGTATCGTCTATTGACCAAAAAATGAAGATTATTCCCCAGAATTTTTTTTTTTTTTTTTTTTTTAATGGTTCGGAAAATATTCGAACGATTTGT
>BOPN01000869.1:297502-302502 GCA_017312705.2 Penaeus japonicus | reverse complement strand
TTGATTCATTACTGTACTGTTGAAAAAAGAAAACAAGGATCGCACAAAAAAAGTATTTGTGTGTGCGTGTGTGTGTGCTTGATAGAAAAAAACACGCTTCTTTGCTATATATTCATATGCTAAAGTATGTTCCATTTATTTATAGAGAGAGATGAAGCATCCTTCCCAGACTTAAGTAGAAAAGGACCCTTCCTTGACCTCCCGCCATTACCGTTTGTTTTACGCACGCAAGTGGCGCCATCTGTACGCACCGAGCAACTCGCACGTGCTGTAGAAGAGAGCTTTTCCGAATACCTTTCTCCCTCTGCCTCGCCATCCGTTTACCACACCTCTTAAAACCCCAATGGTACTCACCTCAACGACTGCTCAACTCGCTTGCCCCCTACTCCCCCTCCCCTCTTCCCCCCACCCCGCCCTACCTCCCCCCTCTTACTCTCCCCCTTCCCCTCCCACCCACCTCCCTCAACTCCAGAGAGCACGTGCGCCCTCGAAAAAAAGAGCCTGGATACAACCTAATGGAATTTTGCTGCGAAAGTTAGGGACATGGTTATTAAGGCAGTTTGGCCTCGATGAATTTGAAATGCTTGTTACTAGGGCTCCGTTTTGAGTTGTTGAGGACTCGGTGCATTAGGCTCTCGGGATGATGAAAAAAAAAATGTAAGCTCAAATTCGGAAATTATTTAAAAGGCGGGAGAGGGAAGGGGGGGGGGTTATGAAGCCTAAGGTTGTTGCCACCTGCCCTTTGCATGAGTTGTGCATGATTGATTTCGTTACTCTTTGTGTCGGTGGAAGCGGTGTCAACCTTGTAGCCAAATTAAATGTATCATTCGTTTTTCGTGACAAAAGGTAGTGTCTCTATTGTGAACAAAAATCTATATACAGTTTAATAAAAGAGAATCTATTTTTTATATATATCATTTCATTTACAAAGGCCTCTCATACAGTAAGGCATTCATTTGACTGCCATCGTTTGATTGCTTTTTTTTTTTTTTTTTTTTTTTTTTTTTAGCGAATGGCCCTGCGTTAGGAATATACTAATTCACTTTGGATGTTTATTGAGTACAACCCCGGTTACGCGTTGCCTCAGAACAGGAGAGACGTAATGCAGATTGGAGCGTTTCGCAACATACTATGATGCGTGCGTGTGCGTGTGCGTGTGAATGCACTGTATCAGAATTATCGGTTATTATTGTTATTAAAATCACCTCTAAATCATTATTACTAATATTCCGACAGACCAATGTCATCTGTAACATAATAAATACGGAATAATTTACAGAGAGACAAGGATTCCAACCCACGTACTCTTTCCATTCTTCCTGGAATATAATTTCTCATCGAAATTGACCAATACTTTTTAAATAAAAGAATACGCATTTGTATTGTAAGTTACTGAAACATACAGTAGACTTATAGCAACATTAACATCTTTATACTTCGAATCTCTTCCCTCGCTTCTTTCTATTATTCTTCTTTTGTTTCTCCAATATGACTGAAATATGATATGAAAAGAACCTAATGTGATATTACAGTAATGCGTTCATATAGGTGATAATCATAACCTCCCTGACAAAGAGCATGCTTTATATAATTATAGTAGCATAATTATTTGTATTAATCTACATGCGTTAAAGGAGAGTTAGCTTTTTTAAGACACGTTTTAAATAGACAAAAACTACAGAGCCCTTGACGCTGGCACCGTAATTTGCTAGCACTAGTAAATACTTTTGTGCCAAGACCTTCTTCAGCGCGGGTGTGTCTGGCAAGAGGCCCGTAGGATTAAGGTACTGTTTATCTTGCAAAAGACAAATAAATAAAGCGATTGCGGCGTGGCGTAATCGCATGAGAAGGTGTTTAAACCCAGGTGGTAATGGTGATATAATTGCAAACAATGTGCTTTGGTACGAATTGTGTATTTCCAGTATTTACCTTCCCCCAGGAGAATTTATGATGTAGAGCTACCAATTACAGTACGCGGAACAATTACCCTTTTAATTATATTAACTGGCTGTTCGAACCTGGATAATACCATTCATCGAACCATAATACATTTTATGCATCAGATATAAACAAACAAGGAAACCGGTATTTCACACACAAGCTTACGTGTTTTTGTTTCTTAGTGGGACGACCTATCATAAGCAGTACCACTTCATTGATCTCTTAGCAAAAACTTTTGTAACTTTAAGCTCATAGGATCTGGAAATTTAAGGCAGCACGGAGTATCTATAGTACTGGGTAATATCTAAGAATAGAGGCGTCACATCTGGGCGTCAGATAAACGATTTGTGTTTTCTATTAGAAGAGAATCAGCCATTTTCCTCCGCGTCCTTCTTTTGAAATACTGAAAAATCGATTTGTTTAATATAAGGTGTCATATCTTGCATCACAGATCGATATATCATAACATATCACATACATATGCACATACAAATACACATACATATACACGCACGAGCGCGCGCGCGCACACACACACACATTTATATATATATATATATATATATATATATATATATATATATATATATATATATATATATATATATATATATCATATATATATGTACATATACATACACACACACACACACACACACACATTGGTTCCATCTTGGATCAGCTTCTCTTCCCTTGTTTATCTGTTGCTAGTCTTTGGGTTGAAGGAACTGAAGATAACGTTGGTGATATGAAGCAATATTTCTCTTCGATTTTTTGGTGTTCATGTTGATAACTATTTTTAACGATGATTGAAAAAATATTGGTTTATATAACTGGCCGATGTTTCTGATAATGGTGTTATATATATGTACATATATATGTATATATATATATGTATATATACGTATGTATATATGTATATAAATAAATATATATACATATATATCTATATATGTATATATAAATATATACATATATACATATATATGTATATATGAATATATAAATATATATATACATATATATATATATGTATATATACATATACATATTTATATATATATGCAATATATATACATATATACATATATATATATATATATATATATATATATATATATATATATAAATGTGTGTCTGTGTGGAGATATTGTAAACATTCTATTGCATTCTCATCTACCTTGCCTTTCAGATTACGCGTGAGTTAGGAGGGAAATGTACATATATTACAAAACGCTGTTCATTATAAGCACAGAAGCATTACGGACTCTGTGTTCACTTGAACGCTGAGCCCCAATTTCAGCATGTGACTTGTTGAACAGAACGACCGAACTATTTCACGATAACTATTCACAGTTTCAAAAGCATCACAGTTTACCGCCGACTAGTTTGATTTCATAATCATATATTGCAATATTCGATATGAATGCTTCCCTGGATGCGACTTTCAGCTACGAAATTCCTTCGCTTCGCCTTTCAAAATGTATCAGATTGACTGGCCCTTAGTTGAGCCTTGAGATGGTAGGCCGCAGTCAGCGTCTCTGACCTGTATGTGATCTGCTAATCCCGCCTTTGATTCTTACTTTCCAATCAATTAAGGATTATGTAATATACATATTTAATTTATATTGTTGTTTTTCCGTATTGCTACCATGCTATTTTGCATGCAATCATTTCGGCATTGTAACGCCACGGAATGCATTGCACAATAATCATTAATATCCGGAGAGTGATTGCTGATAACAATTTACTAGCATAGAATTGCAAAAACGGGTATATTAAACTATGTTTCATTAATGTGACCATTCTTTCCGAAATAGACTTCATAGCTGAAATTGATGGAAAGTGCTTTGATTAAAAAATAATTGTACTGTAAATTGATAAAAAACAAACCAAAAAAAGCAATGGGAAATCATTCTAGAATATTAAGGTTTTCAAAAAAAAAAAAAAATAGAATAACTATCTCTACCGCGTTTTTGTTTTTGTTGTTTATATAAACAATTCCCGAGTCTGAGTCTGATATCACTCTATTGCTTTCAGCTCGGCCCTGTGCTCCAATCAATGCAAAGATCTATAAAGGCGAGGCATTCCTTGCTATTTTCGCTAGTTTAGGCATCGGGTGCTTATGCCTAATTGCATCTGGTGCCCTATCCTGGTTCCCAATATTGCCAGCAACATGGCTCATATGATCCAATCTAAGTCATATTTGTTGGGCGCTTTAACAAGAATCCTTGTGAGGGATTATCCTTGGGACGATGTGGCTTTGATCGACGTCCCTTTGCTGAGAGTTAGATCATAATTCCCGAAAGTAACTTGGCAGGGTTTGAATGGACGTCACATTTCGTATGAATGAGTTGTTGACTAAGCTTATTGCTCGAGGATATCGGGTAGGTCGGGCTTAGTATTTTTTTTTTTTTTTTTTTTTTTTTTTTTCATGGTTGCTATATGTACTGGAAAGCATCCATTGTCTTTGAAAGATGACAATGGTAAGTAAGGGAAATTGCATGTTTGTACTTGTGCTTCGTATCGAAATAAGAAATCAATCATGAATTAATGGAATATTCACAGCCGTATTCTTAGACGTTTTCTGCGTGTCGTGGCCATGTCATGTTCATGTTGTGTCCATGTCACGAATGCAGTAATCTAGGACGCAAAAGCGTGGCACGTTTGTGTCAGCTGCTTCAGGTTTACCAACCGTTCCAAAGTTAACATGTTCCAGATGAATGGCGAACTTTTCGAAGGAGAGTGAAGTTAAATGAATGGTAAAAGTAGTCAGGAACGTAAAGTTAAAGTATATAATTATATGAAACATGTATACATTAAATCTATATGTATGATGTATTAAAGATACGGATATATATATAATATATACAGAGACAAAATAAGGAAGATCTATCCATAAACACACGATCCCTCTCATGCCGTTTGTTTTGATCGAGCGTAGAGTGAATTACCAACAGCGCGGTCGTGAAACGGTTGTCAATTCTTTAACTAGGAACAAGTACAACGACTGATTCATACCAAAATTGTACTATCTTTTGTTAGTGCTACCTATGATT
>BOPN01000869.1:287500-288773 GCA_017312705.2 Penaeus japonicus | reverse complement strand
TACATACATATATATAGGTACAAGGTAGAGGGAGAGAAAGAAGACGTAAACATTCTGATGTACAGGTGTGGGAAGAGAAATATGCATTTGTCTGTCTGTATATAAACCATTCTGTCTATTTTTATATTTTTCTATATACATTTATGAGAGAGAAAGAGATTTTGTGTAGCAGGGAGAGGTAATGGAGAGAGGGAGAGAGAGAGAGAGAGAGAGAGAGTGTGACAGAGAGAGGGAATGGGAGGAGGGAGAGAGAGAGAGAGAGAGAGAGAGAGAGAGATCGTGTGACAGAGAGAGGGAATGGGAGGAGGGAGGGAGGGAGAGAGAGAGAGAGAAGGAGAGAGAGGGGGGAACGAAAGAGAGAGAGAGAGAAAAGAAAGTGTGCGTGTAACAGAGAGAGAAAGGGAGAGAGAAGGAGTTGCATCTACAGTGTATTCGTGTGTGTCCTTGAAGGTGTATGTATCCCTGTCGAGGGCGAGCAAAATAAAAGCCTTGGAGAGGGTACGAAGCGGAAGAGGAAAAGAGAAAGGCGGGCGTCGGGAGGAAGATGAAAAGGAGGAATTGAATGCTAAACTAGAAGAGAAATGTCGAGTACGAAGATTGACAATTCAGTTGAGAAAGAGGAAGGAAAAATCGTGGGTGAGGAAAAGGGAGGATAGCTGGAGGAATACGGAAATAAAGAGGAAGAGGACTAGGGGTCAATGAAATATGAAGAAAGAAGGAAAGTGGGGGAGAAGAAATGCTTTTACAAAATTTAGAATTCCTGGAAGATGAAGAAAAATATTCTTGAGCAAAAATTGATGAGAAAAAAGAATCAAGAAAAGTTTATAAAAAAAAAAATCAACGAAGATCAGAATGGAAATGCAAACACAAAAGTATACATAAATGAAAAACATCGCAAGGACGAGTCAGCCACATAGAGACAGGAAAAGGAGAAGAGCCAAAGCATAGGGCACGTGAACCAACACTCACATCTGAGGCAGCGAATTGGAAGGAACCCCCCGAGGGAAAAGATGATCAAAGGGAGTGACGCGAATAGAACGACGGGGGAACAATGCAAGTTAAGCAAAAACCTTAAGATGCGAAAATAAAGACATTAAAAGTGACGTTAATTCAAGAAAGGAAAACGGGGAAGGAGAAACGCTTCCCTAAAGATGATAATTCAAAAGATGCAGTCTCGAAGCCCCAAGACCACGAAGGCGGAGGGCTAGTTAGCCGCGGAACCGCCTTGTCGAGGCGGAGGGGCTTGAACCAGCTGGATCCTCCTCTTCCTCCC
>BOPN01000869.1:255000-267500 GCA_017312705.2 Penaeus japonicus | reverse complement strand
AATGTCGTATGCAAACAGACAAGATGGAAATTACCAATATTGGTGTGACATGCACTGCTTCAATGGACACAAATGGCAAGGCCTTTTTTTTTAGATTTATGTAAACAATGTAATCATTTTTTAAAGATATGTAGAAAGAAACCTTTTTTTATCACAAATTATCATACAATAATCAAACAGAATGTAAACAATTTTTCCCTCTTTTTCAGGCATATTATCAACACTGCATCCTAGACAACATACCACACAGAACGACTTCTCAAGGAATAATTCCAAAGGATATATAAACACATCCACAAGCTTCACTTCTTCTTGCTGACTTCCTTAATCTGTATAACATATCTCTGTGCGACCATCAGTGGGGGAGAGTAGCCATCGGCATATGAGGGATCTTCAAAGAGGACCTCATATTCCTCAGTGGCTAAGGTTGGCAGGCGGTTGATCACTGCTTTGTAGAAGCAGGTCGTCTGGGGATACAACGCCATGACTGCCAACCAGAGAAATGCAACTGATTAACAAAAAAATAAAGGTAAATAATAATTACATATATCAGATATGTTGACTGGACTAATTACCATTTTGTAAAACTAGCACTAGAGGAAATATCAGAAAAATAAACACCTAACATCTCAACTCTAGCATTCTACAAGCTGTACTATCATATAGGAATAAACACAGACAAATTAACCTTTCTGTACATTATCATCCAAAAAATAAATATTGAATTAAATAAAGGGCAACAGCAAAATTTCAGTAAGACAAACAATTAAGTACAATCAAAGATCACAATAACCACAGCAATAACTGTAGATAGAGGCATGAACAAGAACAAACAATTTCACAAGGCAAAATACTCAACAAATCTCAATCACGCACTTCTCACAAGCACTTCCAACCAAATCACTTAAAAGAACATCCAGTCCTGTCTACACCAGCGAACGTTAAACCAACCTATGGATCCCTTTGGGTACAGCGCCTCCGGATTGACCTCGGGATTGGCTCGCATGAGAGGTAGAGGGTAGACCCTCCGCCGGCTGAGCGTGTGCCGTTCCTTCTGCTCCTCATCGATGTCATCTACCTCATACTTGTTGGTGGAGGTGTTGTAGCTCACAACCTCAGCAAGGATCCAGTTGTCCTCACCTTCACTGCCACGCACCAGACAGGCCACCATATCATTCACCTTGGTGGAAAAGATAGAGGGGTTTGCTGTAGCGTTTTTTTCTTTCTTTCTTTCTTTTTTTTGGGGGGAGGGGTGACTGATTAAAGGATGATATCCTGCAATTGTCAGAAGCAAGAATGATTATTAACAAATGTCTGTCCACTGTGTGGTTCACAGGTTGAAAGACAGCAAAAGCTGTTCTATCTGATCACTTTTTCTTGTCTTTATAACAGACTTTTGAATCTTGATTCAATTACTCCCATATGATACAAAGCTCAACATTTTCTCGTCCATTAGGGGGTTTAGGAGAGAACTGAATGTGTCAGGGAGTGTGGCAAAAAAACCTTGAGACTTTTTTATAACCAATACATGATAAAATCTAATGCATCTTGCTTCTTTCTTGAGAAAGAAAAAACATCTACAATGAAGAAAATTCATTTTACTTTCAAGAAGTAAAAATAAGTATGAACATCAATAAATGAGAGTAAAATTATTTCAATAGAAACATAAAAAAAAAAAACTATCCAAATCAATGAAATCAAAGTAAACAAACAAAATCAGTAAATAACAATATAATCACCACAACCTGAAGCTCGAAGCACCACTTCCTACCTTGGCCACATAGTTCTGCTCAGGAGCGATGGCCCCACAAAGGGGGGGCGGCTTCTCCATGGAGTTCCCGATCCAGAGGGGGAGGGTCTGGGCGCAGTTCAGCAGCATCTTCATTAGCGCTCCCCTTCGGATGGTCTCTTTATTCCCAGAATTCTTGGCCTGTTGACAGAAGTTTGAGCTCCGCTTGTTAACAACAAGTTTTGAAAGCTTCAAGTGTGTTTATGACAAGACAAATAATTTTTTCTTCTGTTAGAAAAAAAGGTAGATATCACATTGACATGAAAAAAGAAAAAAAAAGAATTCAAAAGAAAATATGGAAATATAAACACTGAGAGTTTGGCCTGCTTAAGAGAATTATACTTGCAAGCTACATAAGTTGTGTTAGAACTGGTTTTATAAATCTATAAACATTTACAATACAGTAAATTATTCAAAAGAGAAAAAATCAACTTTTGTTCAGTATTTAAAAGAGGAAAAATAACTTTCATTCATCAGTAAAGATGTTTTGTAAAGACAAAAAATATGAACAGCATAAACTATTATCAGAAATACCTACTGATTAAGTTTATAAATGGCATCCATCAGTTTTCAAATAATCATAAAAACATTTTTCTATATCAATTATGCATAAGTGAAGAAACTTAACTTTACTTCAAAACTGAAACAGAAACTCCCAACTTAGAGACAGAATTTGTGGATATATCTTTTATCAAAAAAATAGAAATAACAATAATAATAAAATTAAATAAAATAAATTACAAAAGAATAATAATAAAAATAATAATAATAATAATAATAATAATAATAATAATAATAATAATAATAATAATAATAATAATAAAAATAATAACATATGTGCAATCTCAACTCTCCCATCCATTCAAATTTTCAAGATGGTATTTAAGACTACAATTCAGTCCAAAACTACTTCTGTTGAGGACAATCATAATAAAAGATCACTCCCATAACATTTCTTATTAGTTTCTGCTCAAGTATAATAGGAGAACTATTTCACCTTAAAAACCTATTTTCTAAATTTCTATTACACATTTTACTTACCTATTTACAGTCTGCAGATTGTTAACAATTCAATTGTGATAAAAAGACATAATCTACACAAGATTTCTTTCTTCAATTATGTAAAACAATACTTAAATCATTGCACACGGGTGTCATGACATGTATGTCGGCTACGATTAGGCCTAAAAGACGGGAGTAAATGCACATGATGTGACATCGGGATCTGCTCACAGCTGAAGCGCGCACACAGTCATTAAGTATTAAGGCTGTAACGGTGCTAGCTCTAGAGCCACAGGGTTCCAAAATCAGCCTAAACCCGCATTTTATGATAGATTTATGGTAAAATATTGTTCGGGCTACTCTGCGCTACCTGGAGAGTGGAGAAAACCCTTTCCCAGTCCCTTTAATTTTTAGCTGGTGACGCTAGTGATGTAGACCGTAGACCCTGATGACCAGTTAGGTCTTTAGGTCAACAATGGGTTAACCCATTGGTCGCGGTATTAAATAAATGTTTGTGCATTAGGATGGCTGGTTTACATGTCTGGCACAGTGCCATCCGCGTCTATGACCGACTCTGCCTTTGCAGCAAATCATGCCATCTGCTGCCAATGAGTTAAGTGATTATAAGGGAAACATTTACATGTACATACTGAAAAAATAAGTTACACAAACAATCAATACGTACTTGTATCCGTAGGTCGTGCCTAATGCTGCGAATCTGATAGACCGTATGCAGAGCTTTCTTCATCAGAGCAACTTCCTTCTCCGCATCTCCCACAGCCTTTTCATACATCACTTTCAACTTGCCCTGCCGGGGGAAAGAAGCTGTTACTGAGTCTGAAAATTGCATTTATTTACAGTAATGAACTGTATAATGTTAATACATGGTTTACCATATTATTTTTTTTCCTTTCTCATACTTCGAGAATCAACACATCTTCCTTATTGAATAATATAATATATAATATTCCTCTACAAGCACAAATTGATTGTACAGTATGTTCAATATCACAAGGGTAATAATCTTTTGACAATTTATTTTAATCTATCTTTCACAATTCTTCATACAAGCAAATGATACCCTACACATACATATATCTTACCCTATTCTGTATGCTTAATTTGTCTTCGCTAATAATCTTATCCGAGAAAGAATTTATGGTGTTCATATGAGGGACGTTCTCGTCTCTGGCTTTCTGCAACTCGCGCACCAAATCGGACAAGACCTTCACACGATCCTTGCAGAAAAAAATGGAGACAGTTGGATTATGCTTTACTCAAAAATACATGATTTCTGAAGTCATTTCTGACTGCTAATCATTGTTAAAGAGGCACTCCTTGCTTTCAGTAGCTCCTAAGTTACTTCTCTCCTGCCTTCATATACAGTGCTTGCCAGCCTGTAAGACATACCTCTATTCTACAGGATTTTACCATATTTCATCACACATGTATTAAAAATGTTTCGTGATTTTTCAAAAAAGGACATCAACACATACTTACAACAGCTAAACCAAAATCTACTGGTATTAAGTACTATTTATTTGTATTCTATATAAGATAAAAAAATATTGTGTTTGTAATGCTGCATTTAGGAATATATATGACACCTAAAGTAACTGACCAAAGTTTCAGGAATTAAACAAATAAAAATAAGAGAAATAAATGAAAAAATAAAAAAAGTAAAATATTTCCCCATTATCACTTACTGCTACTTATCATCAATCACCAAGAATCTCCCAAAGCAATACAAGCAAAGCAAGAAAAAAGACAAAAAAAGGCCTATCAAATGGGCAGGAAAATGATACCTGTAATGCCTGAGCTTCTGAACTCATAGCCATGGCCATTTCGGTGGAGGTCGAGAGGGGATAGGGCGTGACGCTGATGGGCGGGAAGGGCTCTGTCCTCAGGAGCTGCTCCCGCTTGAATGATGGCGAGGAGTCGCTCCCTCGCATCTTGGGAGATTTCGGGCTGTCAACACTCCTCTTTGGGCTTCCTGGGATTTATTAGGAAAAGGGTAGAATAAAGTATAATGTTACTGGAGAAGATGAGAAATGGTTAGCATTTCTTTTTTTTTCCTATCCTAGCTTTTTCCTTTATTTTCTAAACTTAACCCATTGATGATTTTTTCCTGAAGACAACATTTTCCTTTATCAGCCAATTCTAAACCTACCCATAATGGGCCTTTCTCTTGGGTAAGATCAATTTCATACTGCTTATTTCACTTTTTGGAAATTACAAGCTTTTTATTCCTTCAGTTATGATGACCTAATATACCAAATGCTAATAAGTATCTCTTTGCTTATACACCATATATATATTCCTATTTCATGCCTCAATTCTAGAAAATAATAGGAAACACAATCTTAAGATGCTTAGCCCAGGTTGAACACCTAAGATGTGGCCCATCTTGGTAGGATATAATACCATAGTTGTTTGATACCTTTAGGCATTGTTTTTCAGAAATAACAAACTGTTTCCTCTTTTCCTGCTCTTTATCATTGACTTCACCAACATGACATTACTGCATCAGATCTATTGCAGTGACAATTACTATGAAGCCTTCATAATCCTTCACAGTATAAGATGACAAAACATGCACAGTAGAAAAAGATTCCAAAATAACCTTCTTGGAAATATATGCTGTATCATTACAACACATCATATTAAGGGCATGCTCTGGGTGGTTATGTTGAAAAAAATTCGAATTCGCTAAAAATTTCCTGCTAAATTGTACGGGGTTCAAGATAGTTGTGTAGCAATATCTCGCTAGAATTAGGAAAAATAACAGAGATACGAGACTTTCATGTACCCCCCCTACCCCTGCTTGCATCCCTACGCACCCAACATATCCTCATAATTACTATATATCGCATTTTACTGAAATAAATGCACTAAAATACTGATTTCCATTATATAAACGTATGTCTGGCAACGAAGCGACTATAGCTGCGTGGCACGCGTTGGCTCACCGCCTGAGATCAGTGCCACACAAGGCTTCGTAGTAAGGGAGATTATTTGCCATTCACGTGCTTTGTTTTTTATCGTTTTTTTCGCATTTCAAAATGCCTAAACGTGGAAAAAATTACGAAAGTCGAAGGGAAAGTGCTATACATATGAATAAAGCAAAATATTCAAAAAAACGTGAGCGAGAAGAAAGTAGAGTGAGGGAGGAGGGAAGGAGCGACATTCTATCGCGACCCATTCCTGCAGTCTTTGCCACGCCTCCTCCACCATCCCATAATGAAAGGACATAATGAAAGGAAAGAGCTCTCAAAGCAAACATCCTGCAATAAAGAAGAAACGATCTGGAACTTACAAATCATTGGACTATGAAGCTGGAGCCTTCTGATGAAAAACTTGGCAACAAAGAGGAAGGTGGCACCTTCTGAAACCCTCGCTCTAGAGCAAATAGTACCTACTTTTAGGGGGTACCAAGTGCCTAATCAGTACTCAGAATGCATTGGAAAAAATGTTAATATGCTGGACTTCAATAAAAATGCACATATTCACTGATGGCGGTCGTACTGAAGCTCTTATTCCAAAATATTAGAAAAAAAATCTTTGAGTTGCGTTTTCTCGAAAAATAGTTTTCAGCAACATAAATCGCAAAGGCTCCATTGTTTTTCAACCGATTTCATTTCAAGTGGTATTGTTGGAAAGACTGGACTCTCTGCTATCTAGCCAGGGAGAATCAGTACAAAATAATGAAAATAAATACCGATTAGTATTGACAGATGGTAGGAAAGTGTAAGGAAAATTTATGAAAAATTAAAAAAAAATCATAAAAGCATAAAAAACGATTTCAGTAAAATATGCAACATAGAGATTGAAACTACTCATGAAAGCTTTATGTACAATCAGTATGAATGAAATCATACAATAGTTTTTCACAAAGATCGAACCTGAACTTTTCTTTTTTTTCATTGTAGATTTTCTCTTTTTTTTTTTTCTTTTTATTGATGGAATTGCTCCAAACTTTCAGGGATTATTTATTGTATAGAGGTTAATAACATATAAAAAAAATCATTAACCCATTCCCGCCGGGCCGTTTCGTCTTTTATGGCGTCAATGCCGGGGCTCTCGAACGCTTAGGCCTAAATCAATTATATCATTGACGGCGTATGACGGCACCCGTGCTATCATATTATATAATCGCCGTCTGTGGCCGGCGGCCGGCGGCATTGGGTTAAGATCGGTTCATAAATAACAAAGTTCACATAACCAACCAGAGCATCCCCTTAAAGTTTTATTTCCATTTTCTTTACGAATTCAATCATATTTTGCATTCAATTTAAACCTTTAGTGGACACATGAACTATTTAACAAACAAACTCTGAAAATAATGCTTATATCAATCACATCTGAAATCAAATAGGGAAAAGCGCCCACTTGGATGAACATAAATATTGACAAAATACCTTTAGATGATTTAGTGAGAAAATAATAAAACAATGTATTTATAGATTTGAACTGTTTCCTTCAATTTGCATGGTGTTTCTACTTTGGCATTTTAGAGCATTTAAGTATTGATGAAAGGTCTATATCTTTTATAGTCAATATCCTGAAAAAAAAACAAATTGCAACCCAAAATTACATTCAAGAACAGCTTTTAAAGGGAAAGAATGCCACTACCAAATTGACTTTACATCACAGATGAATATATAAGAATAAAGGTCCTCAATATATAAACAAATTGTACACTAAGACACTAATAAATTTGTTCTGATATAAGATGCCTTATTCACACAACTGAAGCAATAAAAAGCTTGTTATTTCCAAAAAAGGAAAAAGCCAGTAAGTTAGAATATGTTCGTCACAAAAAGTTTATTGCCAATAAGTAATGCAAATACAGATATTTTTCTACTTGAAGTAAATATATATATTTATATATATATATATATATATTTATATATATATATATTTATATATATATATATATATATATATATTTATATATATATATATATATATATATATATATATATATATATATATATTATATATATATATATATATATATAAATATATATATATATATATATATATATTTATATATATATATATTTATATATATATAAATATATATATATATATAAATATATATATATATAAATCTTCATGTTACATTTCCAAATACTCAGGTGGTGAGAAAAATATCCTTATCAAATATCTCATACATGGGTAAAAGTTTCTTAAAATCTTCCAAAAAGAATACACACCAAGGTTTTTATCCTTTCCTTTCCCCATCTTTACGTCTGCTGTTCGGGGTAAGAGTCGTACGCACCCAGCTGTCTTCTAGCTATGGCCACACCTGCTATGATAGTGTAGGTCCACGAAATTATCACCAGAGCCAGTAACACCTGGAAGAAAGACCATTGACATGATGCATATAACATAGGATAAATGTACCCAATAAGGATAAGAATAAGCCAACGAGTGTTGACTCGATCTGAGCTTGAACCTTACCTAATGTGTTGCCCACGACCGTCAGTGACCGCCGGGCACAGTGGAAACTCATGAGCTTGAACAGGGCTCGATCACCCTACCACAGGGATAGTAAGTCGATGCGCTATCCACTGCACTACCAGACAACTGATGTATCCAGTACACTGATATTGTTTATAGAACTGAGGTACAACATACATGCCATGTATACATGCATGTGAATGTAAACACATTATCAATAAAAATCACAATATGTGTAAATGTAGGGCTACTCCATATAAATAAATAAATAAATATTCATATATTTATATATATATATATATATATATATATATATATATATATATATACCCCCGCCAAGGAACCACCTTGTCGTGGCGCGGGGGCTTGAACTCCTTTCTTGGACAAGCCCGCTCTGGATTTGGCCAGTCTCTCTGTCCCGTTGAGGTGACCTTCTAGCGGCGGGCTCTCTGAGGAGGGATGACTAAGTGTTCCTAGGTGCTGATCTAGTAGGTGAGGTCGCACCCCCCCTGGTCCTCCCCCCATGGGGGCCTACACCTACCCACGTGTTTGCCGTGCGTGGTGCCCCTGTGCGCTGGGAGACGGGAGTCCTGGAGGTTGAGCGATGCCGTGTATGAGTACGCCCTGCGGCTAGCAACACACCTCTTTGGTCCTCTATTCCAGCAAGACGGGTGGCCTGATCTCGACTCGGTTAGGTCAATCGGCTGGTCTCTCGTGTGAGCTAGGCTAGGGTCAAGTTGCTCCTGCCTTGCAGGCAATCGCATGGTCTTGAGAGTGCCATAAACACGAGGCCGGGGTTGCGTATATCCTCCCACCACCCCTGTGGCTCCTGAGCATGGACTCATACAAAGCTTCCCCTTGTTGGACTCCGTGGTGGGTGGGGGCGTGGGAGGATGAAATGAACCGCTTATTACATGGCAACCGTAACTCATAAACCCATGACTGACATCCCTGTTGACGAACCTTGCATGAAGATGACAAAGGCTGTCACCTTAGACCCCTTCGAGGGCTTTGATGACAAAAGGGAAAAGATGGGCAGGGATCTGGCGTCGGTCCAGGAAAAACCCACCCAAGTACCTCGGGCTGGACCCTCCAAACCAACCCCAGGCTCTGACAAATCTCTGGCGTCGGTCCAGACGAAGTCCAATCAAAAAATGGAAGCCAGACAGGACCCTCCAACCCTACTGGCCCCACTGGCAAAACTCCAGCGTCGGTTCGGAGAAGAGGCAAAGCGACCTGGACGGCTTCGGACTCAGAGGGCGAGTCTGCAGCCCCAAGTCGGTTCCCCCAGTTTAGGGTTCCTCCTAAACCGGAAGGATTCGACAATGCCTACCAGATTATACGGGCTCTGGAAACCCAGAGACAGTGCCGTCTGACGATTAGAATTGCCAGAGACAATGGCATGATAGCTCGTTCCAAAGGAACCAAGCACCTCACCTTCCTCCAGAAGACTGACAAGCTCCTGGATGGGCGGAAGGTGAGCCTGTCGGCTCTGACTCCCGACGAGAGGAAGTCCAAGATGGTGCTTCTTGGCTTTCTCTGTTAGCCCTTGACACTCGAGGTCATCACTGCACATTCCAAGGTGGTGGGCGCTTCTCGGCTTTGAAGGGAAGCACCCAACCAGACAAGTCCTGGTCACTTTGGAGGGAGCTCCAGTTGCGTCCTTGGATCTTGGCAATTGGGGCTCTTACAGACTCAGGACATACGTCCCAGACCCGCTCCCGTGCTTCACGTGCCAGAAGTACGGACACCACAAGGCCACTTGCTCTGCAAAGCCGGGGAAATGTAGTGTCTGTAGTCAGGCACACAGAACAGAGGTGTGTCTCAAAGCACACAAAGATGGCAAGCGAGACATCACTGCCAAGTGCCCAAACTGCCATAAAACACACCACGCCTGGAGCCTCGGATGTTCTGTCAGAAAGGAAGGAGTAACCCCGGCGGCAGAGATCGTTGCAAAACGACCAGACTTTGTTCCCGCCCCTCCTAGGCATGTGTCTGGGGGCAGAACAAAGGGGTAAAGACTCCCCCTCCTAAGAGGAAGGAAGCACCGCCCAAAGCGAAACCAGCACCGGACGCCTCCAACACAAAAGAGTTCCCGGCGCTGGTGGATGTTATAAGACGAAAACAGACCCGTAAGGGATCTGGGAACACCTCAAAGGCTACCCCAAGAGCGGAGAGACCGACTCTGTTCACAGAGAAGGACTTGACACTCCTGCTGACGACAGTTGTCACAGCAGTTGCGACGGCATTGGGAAGGACCAGCGAGGAGACGGAGAAGGCAGTCGAGGTAGCCATGACGGCAATGACTCAGACCGTCAATGCCCTGAAGGAAAAGGACATAAGGCCCAAGGCCACAACTCCCCCTCCAAGTCAGGGCGAGACTCCTTCTCCCACTCCAACTCAGGGCGAGACCTGTCTCCCCGATAAACCTGCGGCCAAGACCACCCAAAAGGAAGGCCAAGGCGACCAGGAATACTCCACCTCCCAGGAGACCCAGCCCTTCCAACTCGGCCTGTCAGCGACAGTGACGAGTCAAGTGAGGAAATCACGCTCAGTGAGGAACTCACCAAGGAGTTGTCAGACTCAGAAATGTCTGACGTTACCCACACGGGGCGTGATCGGACACAGGAACCCGAATACCTTGACGTCAATGACTTAGTGAGCATGAACCAAGCACTATGGCCACTAACTTAAGCATACTGCAGTGGAACATCAACAGCTTCTCCCCTAGGGATACCATCCCTTTGTGCTACCGATTACGCAAGGTACCAGAGGCCTGATTACCCTTGTGAAGTCGACTATCCCCTGTTCCCTGATTGCCGATTCTGGGCAGTGTGGAGGAGGTGTCGAATCCCTTGCTGTTGAGATCCATTTGGCCGGGGGTCCTCTCAAGCTGTACAATGTATACAGTAGGCCAAACTGTAGGGGCTTAGACATCAGTGAAGCCTGTGCTGCTGCAGCACATGAGCTAATTCTCATAGGGGGGACTTTAATGCCCACCACCCCATACTGGCTCCCACTCAGAGATGTGATGTGGCAGGCTGCCATATAGCCGAGGTGCTAGTCATGCCCAGAGATTGCTCTTCTCAACAGCCAGGAGCCTACGCACGTTGGCGGGGGGGGTCCTTGACCTCACCTTTGTCAATATGGCTCTAGTTGAGAGAATTAGTTGGTCTGTGGACAACACTGCCCACGACGTCATTATGGGATAGTCACCACCATCTTGGATGCTGGCCCGGCACCCATGCCCCAGCACAATCCTCGATGGAAGGTGGAAAGAGCCAACTGGAAGCTTCCAGGGCTCTGGCCGTGTGCCTCCAAGACAGTGACTCCTCACTTAATGATAATGTGGATATACTTGAGGCCAGACTAGTAAATGCCATAGACGAGGCAGCCTCAGAAACCATCCCCCAAAACCGTCAGTGGTCCAGGTGTTTCAAGGAGCGCCTGGTACTATAATGATGAGATTGGAGTTAACCACAGAATCAATATGTGCAGAAGACACTTTCGCAGACAGAGAACTCCCGAGAACCACACTCTTCTAGAGAAGTTTCTCAGGGATGCTCAGAAGCACAACAAGAGGTTAAAGCAGGAAAAGTGGCTGGAGTGGTGTGAGTCCTTTGGCCACCAAACCTCCCTTTCAGAATTGTGGAACCGTATCAGACGGGCCACGAATCGCTCAGCCCCCAAAAAGACCCACCATGACCCGCGGTCGGAGGCGGAGAGACTGGCACTCGAGTTCTCTGCTAGAACAAGTAGCGTCGGACTACCAGCAGAGCTGAGGGCATGCCAAGAACAACTGCTCCCAGGCAGGCATGCCCTCATCCAGAAAGGCGGTCGAGCCTGATGATACAGATGCCATGTTCTCTCTGAGGGAATTACGGCGAACATACAAGTCCAGTTCCCGGTCAGCCCCGGGTAGCGATGGGATCTCCCACCCCATCATTTCCCACCTAGGACATGAAGGTGAGCTTGCACTTTTGCATCTCATCAACAAGTCCTGGGAAACTTCCTCACTGCCACAGTGCTAGAAGAGGGCTGATATAATTCCTGTCCCCAAACCAAAGGAGCCAGGACGGTACGCCCATCTCCCTGCTTAGCTGTCTAGGAAAGACAGCAGAGAAAATGGTACTGAATCGGCTCCAATGGAAGCTGGGACCTCCACATGAACACCTACGGGTTCTAGGGGGCAAAGCACTACCCACAGCATTGCCACCTTACTGAGCACTGTCAGCAGCAGCAG